>PVJA010014056.1:9556-48352 GCA_004027025.1 Myocastor coypus
AAAAAAAAAAAAAAAAAAAAAAAAAAAAAAAAAAAAAAAAAAAAAAAAAAAAAAAAAAAAAAAAAAAAAAAAAAAAAAAAAAAAAAAAAAAAAAAAAAAAAAAAAAAAAAAAAAAAAAAAAAAAAAAAAAAAAAAAAAAAAAAAAAAAAAAAAAAAAAAAAAAAAAAAAAAAAAAAAAAAAAAAAATCCATGGACAATTAAAAAATGAGCTAATAAAAATTTAAAATAAATGTTCATTAAACAAAAAGGGGGAGATACCATGTGAACACACATGTTTATCCCTAGGTTAATTCTTCAGAAAGTTCTATTTACATTAAATTTTTTAAAAAGAAAATAACTGCCAGACATCTGCTGCAGACTGTCATTGGACAAAAGAGAGCCTGAAGAAGTGATTTGGATGCAAATCCAAAGACAAAGCCTAGAAAATGAGCAAATGCAAATATTTTGCATCATCTTTGGAATATACAGTTGTATATAAACCTATAGGTTTATAGCAGCACAATTTTTAATAGCTAACTCTTGGAAAAATCCAAATGCCCATCAACTGAGGAATGAATAAAATATAGATGTCTTTTTTATATAATTGATTACTACTTAGCCACAAAGGATAAACTTAAGACTTTTATAGGTAAATAGATGCAACTCAAGACCATGCTTATAAGTGAAATAAATCAGACCTCTATTTATAAACATCCTATGGTTTCATTAGTATTAGAAGTTACATGAGTAAATAGAACCCAAAATGTATAATAGATATTGTGAATTGGGAAGAAACTGTTCAATAGACAAGAGAAACTGTGATTGGGTAAAGGAAGGGACAAGAAAAAAAAAAAAAAATATATATATATATAGTTAAATAGTCATACTTCTACTTTCTCTTAGTTCATTGGAAAGGAAAGCTTGTCCTAATATTGTTTGGAGAATATCTAATACACTGAGTAACTACTCTGAGGACAGCAATATGCAATTTATTAATTATTTTGTTGTTTTCCTATTATCTTACCTTGAAATTCTTTTTTTCTTTTTTACAATTAAAAAAAAATGGAAATCAAAATTGAGAAGAGCAGTTCCTTAGCATTAAGAATTTACTCTTCCTAGAGATAGCATGTTCTATTACAAAACTGCTATGTACAAAGAATATTATCTCAATAGAAAAGAGAATGCAGAACTTGTAATGATAAGAAACATAGGCTAACCTTTGGTAGTTTGCAGTTGATCTTAGGAAACCCAGCTTTCAACCAACTAAACACTGTCTGGTGAACACTTCCACAGGCTAAAGAGCTTTTATGATTACAGCACCTTTTTGGTAGGTTAATATTAAATGTTCCATTTAGTAAATGACAACTATGCAGGAAAAAGTAAGCGCATTTTCTTCTCAGACCTTTGAGTTAAACAATTTCCACTGTGATAAAGTAGGCAGAGAATGGTAGTCAGGTAGAATGACCTAAGTTTAAATCTCTGTTGTGTCACAGACTTTTATATTTATATTTATATTTATATTTATATTTAATATTTTTATATTTCTTAAGCCTGTTTTCTTTTGAAGCAAACAGAAGCCACATTTTTGCCATAGTGCTGTTAAAAGGACAGTGAGAGCACTGCAAGTGTAGTTCTGTGGTGCAGAAACTGCCTAACAAGGTCCTGGATTCAATTGCCAGAACTGGGTGGGAATGGGGATCAAAGAGACTGTGTGTATCCACAGGGAAAATATACTAGTGGCAGAATTCTCCAGAGTGAAATGTCTTCTGGTTAGAAAATAAACCCCAGTGCATGGTCAGTGGGGGTGGGGAAAGAGTACAAGACTTGTTTCAATAATAAAATAAAAGGAATCCTTAACTTTCCACAAAAATATGCAAGGGAAGGAGGATTTTTTTGTTTGTTTTGTTTTTGTAGATTGAACTCAGGACCCTGCGCTTGCCAGTCAAGCACTTATTCTACTGAGCTATCTCCCGGCCCTGGGAAGGAGGATGTAGGATTTGGAAACCCTGAGATAAAAGAAAGCATCAAGATGGAGAGAGGTTGTGACTCAAGGAGAAAAACTGACAATATAAAACTCCCTGTGGCCAACTGGGACATTGATAGGATGACCAGTATTTTAATCTTTTTATAACTTTGCATTTGTTTGGAGATAACAGTCTATGTTGCCTAGGCTCACCATCAAGCAATCCTCTGGCCTCAGCCTCTTCAGCAGGTGCACACCATCATGGCTAAGAAACTTTTGCCCATAGCTATTTCAAGTTCACAGCAAAACAGGGTGGTGTAGCGATTTCCCACATACTCCCCTGCTCCCATAAACCCTCCCTGCCTCTTCAGCATTCCCTGCAAGAGAGGCATAGTTGTTACAAAAGATGAATGTACACTGACTTCA
Organism: Myocastor coypus; assembly: GCA_004027025.1. NCBI lineage: Eukaryota > Metazoa > Chordata > Mammalia > Rodentia > Myocastoridae > Myocastor > Myocastor coypus. The sequence goes on from PVJA010014056.1 coordinate 11,925, forward strand.
TAGCCAGCCACACTCCATTGTTTACATTCAGGTTCACTCTCAGTGGTGCAAACGTTGTGCATTTGGCAAATGGGTGATGAACTGTAAATACACTTTCCAACAGAACCTTACACACCCCAAGCATGTTCTTAACATTCTGTTTTGTCTCCCTCACTCCAGCCATCCTATTCATAAGTCACCATTAGCAACTATGTAAAGGGAGAAAGTTTCCCAGAGGAAATAGTCCTTCATAAAAGACCCCGCTGCCCTGCTTAAGGTCTTACTAAAAGCCTCCTTAACTACAATCACCTTTAGTGAGGTGGCGTTTTGGTGAAGCCAGGAGCTATGAAAATCTGTGCAAGGTGACCAAAAGGGAGTAACTGCAAGACACATATCAGGGGAAACACAGGTACGTGCAAAGAGCACATCCCAGGGAGTGGGAAGAGGATTCATTTTTACTGGTACATCAAGAGCCAGAGTGATCCTAGGAGGGTGCAGGGAAAGCACCTGTACCTGGCTGCATACCTCCTCCTTCCCACTGGGTGGCCGCTTGTAAGAATCAAGAATCTTTCCTTAGAAGAAATCATCAGATAGAAATGTTCCGCCTTTCAAAATTAGAGAAAACTTTTAAAAGTTACATAAAACTACCAAGAAGTTGTATTCTATCCAAAAGACTCCTTCCTGCCAGGAAGGGACTGGGTGGCTTGAAAGGTACGTGGTGGAGGGCATTAGGGGATAGGATTTCCTTTGGAAAAACAAACATTTATTAAAAGTCACCTACAGCTTCAGTATAAGGAAATCAAAGACTTTCTGTCAGGCCATAGGAAGGAGGGCTGAGAGCCCGAGGACAACATCTGCGCAGTCTGAAGGCGTGGGTGGGGTCAAAGCAAAGGTATGAGGTCCGCGGGTCCCTTGGCCATGTGAATGCTCAGGTCTATTATTAGGTGTGAACTCCAAGATTCCTGCAGCAGCGCCTCCCGTCAGAGGCCAAAGGAGTTTGTGTGGGTGCAAGGGACTAGCTACCGCTTGTGCTTGTGTCCACGAGTTTATAAACACAAAAAAACAAAAACCCACTAATATTCTTCCAACTTTCAAAGGAGAGATTCAAAAAAGTGGACGAGAACATGGAGAAGGATAAAGAAATGAAAAGCGGAAAAGAGAAAAACAGACAGCACTTTCACGGCGTCCGGGCGCGCCACATGTCCTGGGGGGCCCACCTGAGCCTGTCTCCGTCACGTGCGACCCCGGGCCCATGGAAGGGAGGGGTGACGCGCAGCGGGTGGGGCCGCCCGCCCGTAGGCTGCCGGGTCCCGGTCTACGCAGAGACGCCGCAAGGGGACGCTCGCCAGTCCGGCCGTCCTGCCACAGCCAAGAGGTTTGTAAACACTCTGCACGTGCGCTCTTTTTTCTTTTCAACAGCCCGCCGCGGTGCGAGCTGTAGTCCCAAAGGGAGAGAAGGATCCTGGCCCAGAGAGCCAGACCGCTGGGAGAAGCACCTACGCGCAACCGGCTTGCCGCGCTAGCTGCGCGCCACTGCAGCGCCCACACTTTGCAGAGGACGAGCCCAGAGCCCCGCCCAAGCTCGTAGCAAGCCCCGCCCCACCCCTCGCGTGGCTCCGCCTCCTCCGCGCGCGCAGCCCCGCCCCCTTGCCGGCCTAATGCGCCTGCGGGGGCGCGCGCGTGCTCGCTAATCCCCCGCCTTCCGGCTCCGGCGCGACGCGCACCCGTCGCTGCTGCCGCCGCGCCACCAGTGTCAGCGTCCCTCGGGAGCCTCCATTTGCCCTCCGTGCAGTCTGGCCGCCGAGCTGCCAGGCGGGGAGCGATGCCCTCGGCCGGAGGGCTCGCGTCCTCTTAGCCCAGCGGCCGCTCGCTGGCTGTCCGGCTGTGGCGGTGACACCGGGTCGCTGGTGTCCAGGCGGAACCCGGGCTCCGTCGCCGGAGGAAAAGCAGCCCGCGCTCCGCAGCTCGCCCGGCGGGGAGGCCCTCGCTTACACAGCTTCTCTCTGACCTCTTAATTTGAGGAGGTAGGCGATCCAGGTCCCCTTCGATGCCCAGATAATGCTTAGGAACATTATTTGTCGTGTTCAGTCATCACAGTTGGTTGGAGGTATTAATTTTCTCCACATAGTTGCAGGGTAGATGTGGTTAATGCCACCGACACTAATGCTGAAAATAAAATATTTTTGGTATTTTTCTCTAGGTTTCAGAGGCTCCAAGTACCTATAAGAGTCCCACAGGAACTGCTTCCGTTGGACCGTGGAGGATCAGCTTTCACCAGGATTATTGTAACATCCTCACCGTGCCTTCACCCTAGTCCTGTGTCCTGATTTTCACCTATGAAGTTTTTTGGTGCTTTCTTTAATCATGTGACACCACTTCTTGCCCACCTTTCTCCTTTCCAGTACCTTAATCCATTAGGTATAAGTTTGTGTTGCGTTCAAGTACAGGGCTTCCTGCCTGTCCACTTTCACCTCCTTTGCACCTCACTTTTGTGCAGCTCGCCTTAACTTGCTTATTACCATTTCCCTAAGCACTTCCCTGTGCAACCTGCACTTTGCCTACAAGAGACAGCATTCCTTAGAGTTCACTTCATGACAAAAACATAAGGAGTTTTCTCCTATCTTTCTCTATGTCAAGTTTGCAAATCTTTTCTTAAACTCTGTTTCCCTGCTCATGTCCCAAAGTATTCAACCCGAGTCTTCCTGGCTTTAGAAGCTTTACCTGCACTGATGGCAGAAACCGAGTATTATGCAGTAGGACCGTTTTAGAGATCTTAGCAGTGCAGTATTGGTTCAATGTCTATCCTTTAATAAGATTGCATGTTTCAAAAATACTTTATATAAGGAGGGAAAAAATAAGTTTAATTGATGCTATTCCTTATTGTAGGAAATATGTATATTTTAAAATGCAGTTGAAGAGACTCTTAGATCTTGCCTGCAAATTGGCCATTGAATTAAGTACTAGGGTACAGAGGAGCAACCTTAAATTCCATTTTATAGCCTCTCCTATAGTCAAATCTTGTTATTATCTTGTTTTAGTAATCACCTGAAACATCAGACACTTAAAATGTTGGGAAAACGTAAGCGTGTGGTATTGACAATTAAAGACAAACTTGACATTATTAAGAAACTTGAGGAAGGTATCTCTTTCAAAAAACTTTCTGTGGTATATGGAATTGGTGAGTCCACAGTTCGTGATATTAAAAAGAACAAAGAAAGGATTATAAACTATGCAAACAGCTCAGATCCCACAAGTGGTGTATCCAAACGTAAATCTATGAAGTCATCAACCTATGAGGAACTCGATCGAGTGATGATAGAGTGGTTTAACCAACAGAAGACAGATGGGGTTCCAGTATCTGGGACTATTTGTGCAAAACAAGCGAAGTTCTTTTTTGATGCTTTGGGGATGGAAGGTGATTTTAATGCATCATCTGGCTGGCTAACTCGATTCAAACAGCGCCATGGTATCCCAAAGGCTGCTGGTAAAGGAACAAAACTAAAAGGAGATGAAGCTGCTGCCAGTGAATATTGTGATAACTTTCAGGAATATGTAGAGAGAGAGAATCTACAACCCGAGCAGGTTTATGGTGCTGATCAAGCTGGGTTGTTCTGGAAGTGTTTACCATCAAGGACATTAGTTCTTGACACTGAGCGAAATACTTCCGAGTATAGATCAAGCAGAGAGAGAATTATTATCATGTGTTGTGCAAATGCCACAGGTTTACACAAACTTAACCTTTGTGTTGTGGGGAAAGCAAAGAGACCCCGTGCATTCAAAGGAACTGATCTTTCAAACCTTCCTGTCTCTTATTTCAGTCAAAAAGGTGCATGGATAGAGCAATCTGTCTTCAGACAGTGGTTTGATAAATATTTTGTGCCACAGGTACAGAAGCATTTGAGATCCAAAGGTCTTCTAGAAAAAGCAGTGCTTCTTTTAGATTTCCCCCCAACACATCCAAATGAAGAACTACTGAGTTCAGATGATGGCAGAATAATCGTGAAATATTTGCCACCAAATGTCACAAGTCTGATTCAACCAATGAGCCAGGGAGTTTTAGCTGCAGTAAAGCGATACTATCGAGCAGGACTTCTCCAGAAATACATGGATGAAGGAATTGACCCAAAAATGTTTTGGAAGAACTTGACAGTGTTGGATGCAATTTATGAGGTATCTAGGGCCTGGAACATGATAAAAGCAAGTACCATAACCAAAGCATGGAGAAAACTTTTCCCTGACAATGAAGAAAATTCAGTAATGAACATTGATGAAAGAGCCATTTTAGCAGCTAACTTAGCAACAGTTTTACAGAATACAGAAGACTGTGAACACGTTAACATTGAGAATATTGATCAGTGGTTTGACTCTCAGAGTAATGACTCTAGCTGTCAGGTGCTGACAGACAGCGAAGGTGCTGAGGACCATCCCAAGGCTGCTGAGCAGAAGCCTGCCAGTAAGACTAGAAAAGTGGAACTGAATCCTGAGAAGCACATTAGCCATAAAGCTGCACTTGAATGGACTGAAAATTTGCTAAATTATCTAGAGCAACAAGACGACATGCTTCTGTCTGATAAACTGGTGTTACGGAGACTTCGGACCATAATAAGAAGAAAACAAAAGATCCAAAATAACAAAAATCATTCACAGTGCTCTTAAGTGTTTCAGTGTGTTTTTATCTTTGTGACTATTTATCTGCAGTGGACCTTGCCTTCTTTGAAGTGCTGTTGATTCTAAGGCCAAATACATTTTATAAATGATTTTAGGATGACTTTTGGATTACCTAAATCACAGCTCTTTAATGTTGACTGTGGTAACTGAGCATTAACATGGAACTTGTCTGTCTACTGTTTTTAATCTGTATTATACTAACTAGATTATAAGGTACCTCAGGCCAAGGATCTGTGTCTGTTTTGTGCCTGAATTTCAGTGTGTAATAAAAGTACATGCACATTGTAGGCACTCAATAAATTTTATTAAATTGGATTTTTATAACTTTCTCTGAATTTCAGTTTTCAAATTGAAATATGTTAGTAATAAATTTGCATTTTTGATGCTGAAACTCTTAGAAGAGCTTAGCAAAGGCTATACTTGAGGATTAATTCTCTAGCTGCAGACAACTGAAGGACAATACCCTAAAACCTTAAATGTGGCTTTTTTTTTTTTTTTTTAATTGTTTGGCCAGTTAGCAATTTAGAGTGGCCATCTCTAAGAGAAGTTCAAAAGAAAGAGAAAGAGAAAAAGGAAAGAAAGAGATAAAGTTAAATACCTCCAAGAAAGAGGCACTGTAGAAGACCGCAGGTGGCAGTGTGACCATGGGCAAGTTACCTAAGCTGTCATCTATGAAATTGGAATGATGCCTGCTGGCCTCTGAGAGGGTTCATGAGTTAATATATGGATTTTAAATAATAAGGGATTAGAACAGAGTAACATACCTTGAGTATTACTGTTACTGCCTTGTAGAAATTGTATTTCAGAAGCTAAGGAGATCTTATGTGTTTCTCAAAGTGATGTTACTGCATTAGAAAAACCCTTGCATAGGAAGTGAGAGATATAAGTAGTTTTGTTGAAGTACAGTAATAATTTATTTAAAATAAAGGTGAATCCAACTTAGAAAATGTTTGACTACCCAGTGGTAGACAGAATGAAATGTGCAGACATGTTTAAGATAGTGTAAGTGAATTATAATAAAGAGGAATGGAATTATAATTCTTTGCTCCAGGGTATAGCACATTGCTAATAAAAATAAATAGGTTCTGGCTTTGTTCATAGGAGAAAAGTTAGGTGAATAGTGGTGTAATTCACGGGAGTAGTAAAATACCTGCAGAGTAGGTAAGATGGCAGGAAGTAGGGCAATGGGAATATTTTAGCAAATTAAAGTAATAGAATCTGTAGGAAGTTAGCAGAAGAGATTACAGGAGGTCGTGAGTATCATAATGCTGTCTAGCCCTTGGTAGCAACATTGTGATTTGGTTTGAGGGATTTTGGAGTCCCTGGCTGACAATTTTTGCTTTCATGAGCCATTAATTTAGAAACTGCAGCTTTGGGTTCCAGGGTGACTTTCAAAAGATCTCTTGGGGAGAAATCTTGGGGACAGTTTCATATATATCATTAACACATCTGCCCACTGTCACCTTCCTCATAGAATTGAGAAAATGGGATCTGCACAGATAAGTCTTCAGGCTAACTGACTTTCTGGAGATAAGCTTAAACACAGTAGTGGAGTCAATCTACACCTGACCACTGCTTGGCCATTTTTGCTAATAAAAATTTTTCAGACCTTCAGACACAACTTTGAAACTATTTGATCTATATTTCATCAAATAGTCCTATAAAATACACTCCAACTTCATACTTCATTTAATACAAAAATCTTCAAGATTAGGAAGATGCATGATGGTCACCTAGTTAATCACATGTCCTTTATATGTTTTTGTTTGAGAAGAACAAATACATGTGTTCTGTTAATTTTTTATAACTTAGAAAAATAGCCACAAGTTTATTGTTTATAAAGTATATATTTTTACAAAACTTAAAAAGATAATATTCAGGTCAAATGGCAACCAAGAATACCATATGCCTTTTAAAATATTAAATAATGATAATATTTACCATTTTATAATTCAGTCTCAGAGTTACCTGATGGCTGGTTGGTAAATTTCAGGTGCTCAGTAAATATAATAAAGTTGGCAGAGCCCAAATCAGTAGCCCCAGTTCATTCAAACACACTTATATAACTGCTGTTGTTCTGGATTTTTTTTTTTTTTAATTTTATTTTCAGTCTACTTCACACTAAGTTATACAGTTGCTTCTTCATGAGTTTTCTTGATTTAGGACAAATGTTGAACTAAGGGCATAGCTCACAGGAAACAGAAGACAGCTATGAAAGTCCCTGTTCATGGTCATCCTGCCTCTTCACTGTGGCTGGGCCACAGCCTGAGCACTAGAAACCACTGCTCTTTGCATTTGTTCCTGTGCAAGAGGACTGTGTTTATTTATTGCCTTCATATTTTCACAGAGCTGATTATTAAACATGCTACGTTTTAAGCAGTCATAGCTTCAAAGTCACATGTCTCATGTAAATTGTTTTTTACTGTTAAAGTGAATATACATTTTTAAACAAGTTGCCTAAAGTTGTCTTGTATACCTCATCTGCACATACTTAGAAATAGTACCCATGGAGAAGTAAAAGTTGTTGAAGTCTAGTAGATCTGAGTGTCAACACCAGCTTCTTTGTTTCCCTCTATAACTTCAGCAGCTTTTTGGATCTCCACAACTTCAGTTTCTTTATGTAGAGTTTAAATAGGCACACTCCAGGCATTTATAAACATAAACACCAGCTTTTTTTTTTTTTTTTTTTTTTTGTCTCACTATACAGTTCAGACTGGCCTTAAGCTCACTTGTAGCCCGGGCTGGTCTCGAACTCGCACTGATCTTCCTGCTTCAGCCTCCCAAGTGCTGGGATTACAGATACATGCCACCATGCCATTGGCTGTTGAGAACCCTGGATCTCCAAGCTTTGTGACTGCATATATCTTCAGGATATCAGAGATCCTCTGTTGAGGTCTAAGGCATGGATCCATCCCTGGTAATGCTTGCTTTAGTATGTTTGTAGATAGGAGGGCAATACGAGTTCCCCAGACCTCTAGGTTTTACAGTGTCTGCTGTTAACCACAGCCCAAAGGTAAAAACAAAACAGGTAGATTGCTCTTACTACAACCTGGGATAATGGATTAAAGAGAAATGGATTCTTCCAAGCAGTAGAGGCAGATTTCTGAGATGGTAGCCCCTATATTGCAAGCAAAAATGCAGATTTCTGGTGCAAATGATGGCAAAAAGTGAGCAAGTTTGGACTCAAGCATGAAGTAGCACCATCACCAGCAACCTTAGCCACCATGAATCTGATGAGTCTATGGGCCACTGAACCTGGTTTCTCTAGCATCACTAGTTTGTATGTTATCCCAAAGTCAGTTTTAGAGTAACTTTCCAAAACTAATGTGTGTCAGATTTCCTTGTCAATTAGGGTACTAAAAACAAAGTAGCAATGTGAATTTCTCCAAATCAGACCTACTTGGCCTCCAAAAAAGGGGAGTAGATGTTGAGGCAGTAAGGCTCACAGGCCAAGGTCATGGGCTCCTATGTGCACCTCTGAGGACAGGACTGTGACCCCAATCCTACTTCATCTCTTGCCCCTGCACAATAGGCCTTATATGGGAGGGCAGTCCCTCCATAAACATATTTCTTCTGACAGACAAGTAGCCCAGTTCATGTGCTGAACATTGTGTGTAATCCACTGAGATTACAGCCGCAATCTGACTGTTAAGCAAGTCATTTGTAACTCAAAACCAGTCCTGTGAAATAGAGTACTTACTTGTTTTAGAGGGATCCTACAAAGGGAGTTGACAGAAACCCAACAAATGTTGCCATCTAGGATGAAGATAGAGGTCTTGGCCTTTGGAAGAGACTGGTCCTCCATCATTCATGGACATTCAGTTGCAGAATCTGAGTCATGTAGTCACAGCCGTTCTTAAAACCACTTTTAGTAGCCAGTCACATAGTGGGTACACCTAATTCCAATGTTTCCACCAGTGTTATTACCTAGGAAGTCAAATAATATTGCAAATCTATGAGGCTCAAAAAAGCTGCAGAGTCTACAGGGTCACACTACCTAGACCAGACTTGTAGTGATTCTCCTGTTTTCAGCCTCCCAAGGGCTGGGATTACAGGTCCGCGTGTCAAGCCCAGTCTCAGCTGCCATCTCCGTGCGCTTTGAAGCTGGGCCAGCATGGTAGGCTATCCCTGACTCTGCCTAAGCAGGCACTTTATTTTATTTTATTTTTATTTTTAAAAATTTTTAATTTAATTTTATTTTTTTCTTGTTTCAGAACTTTTGTTTGTTTGTTTATTTTTATGGCCAGCTCAGCCTGCGCTGAGGGCAGAGCTGGTGCAGCATGTGGTGCCAGGGATCGAACTGCAGTCCCTGCAGCCACCTGCAGGCGCTTTAGATCACTGAGCCATCCTGCTGAGCCCCATAAGCAGGCACTTTAATCCAATTAGCTATCTGGCCAGCCCTTAGCCTTGTTCTTTTTATTTATTTATTTTTTATTTTATGTATTTGCTACAGGATCTCACTCTGCAGCTTGGACTTTTCTGTTTTCAGCCTCCCTGGAGTTGAGATTACAGGCACTGGCCCTCACGTTCAGACGCAGTCACTGGTTCAGTTTACCCTGGGGGCAGGGCTGGCGTAGCATGTGGGACTAGGAACGTAATCATTAGTCCTTGCATAAGTAGGGGATTAGTCTGCTGAGCTATCTCGCTGCTCCATCCTTGTTAACCTGTGAAGTAACCTCTGTCCTAAAAATAATCTTAATGGCAAAAATGTTTCATCTACAGTTTTCTAAGATCAGCAAAAACCAAAACAATATAGTGCATGCGTGCACACACACACACACACACACACACACAATTATTTCCTATATTTCAGAATATGATGATCTTCCAGAACTTATTTATAAAGAAAACACACTTACTTAGCATTTATGTGAATAGAATTATACTTAATTCTGAACAAAAAGAGTTTAAGGCAGTTTTCCATCTATTGAACAAATTGGCACTTTCTAAAATTCAGAATAACTCTTTAAAGATATTTTTTCTCAGTGAGACATGTGTTCGAGGTTATACATATAAAGTTGGTATGTTAATTTAATATAACAAATTTTAAAATTCCTTTGTTAGATTTAAAATATTAACCCGTTAAATTCAATTGTTCTGATGAACTATGTGATCTAATACAAATTAACATACTATAAGATAATTCAACATAATAATAATAAAAGTAAAACTATACTTTTAAAATTATTGCTACTTGTAAGACAATATCTCCAGGTGACATTTCCATTTTCTGTTAATCATTTCTTTGATCTCTTGTCAATTTTGGAGAATTATGTGTCCTTTCCGTGTTTTAATAAAAAATTTTACTTGTAGCATATAAAGTATTGGAATTATTCTATAAACCTAGGGAATGCAACATAAAATTCATCACCATAAATTATACTCAGCAGCCAAATTAACATCACGTACAGTAAAAATGTCTATGAGAAAGAACTGTATTTCATTTGCTAAAATGTAAACACATTCACATTTTAATATTTATGAAGTTGAGTTCTCACAATCAACATTTTAAAATTGACAATTTTCTATGTCATTATACATGAAATAATGGTGTCCTTTGGATCTGTGAAATATAAAATCTATAAATCTCACCTTGTTGAAAGTAAATAATATAAACAAATCTTCCATCAAACTGCTTTATAACCATGAAATAATATATTTATGAATATATAAAGGTTAGATATTTCTTTTTAAAAGAAATTTCTCTTCAGAAATCTTATTTCATGCTACTGTTAATTATACACATACATTGTTTTACTAATTTAGGAGAAAAGGTACTAAGTCAGTGAAAGAGTCTGTATTTGAAAGACATGCTGCTTGCTTTCTTTTAAATACATAAAATAAATTGAAGGCTGACAAAACAGCCAAAAAGTAGTTTTACTCGTCATACTTTTAATGATTTGTAGATTAATTCTTGTAAGTGGTTTCTACATTGTTCATAAATAGCTCGTTTTCTCTGTTTATGTTCTATCCATAGAACATACTATAATGAGTTGTTTGTTTTCATAGCCTTTGTTCAGATTTCTTTGGTTTTGACTTAATAACCTTGCTCCAGGCTCCCAGCCAGGATACTATATTACATCTGACCATGAGGTCACCATGGCCTCCTTTTAACTAGAATTTCTCAGAATTAACTTATTTTGGATGACCTTGATAGTTTTGAGGAGTACTGGAAAAATATTTTGTAGTTTGTCCCTTGTCTCATAAAATTTGGGAGAGAGTTCTTTGTGCATTCCTTGTCCACTGCAATTCGATGCATAGTGTGAAAGTGCCATGATTAACATATTAAGTAAAAATATGAAAAAAAAATAAGTGTGAATGAGGATCTGAGAAGCCTATTCATCAAAAATAGGTTTTAAGCTAGTCCCTGGAAAAAATGAGCTGTGTTCGGGTGAGAAAATAGGGGGAGGGTATTACATAAGTTGTGGCATGCGAGTCATGTTGGAATAACTAATATGATTGTAATATGAATTTTTTTAAGATTGGAAGTAATGATGTAAAGTTTAGTAGCAGTCTGAAGGGATATTTTTACTTTTGGCACAATTAGTGTGCTATTATTCTGACACTACCTAGAATTAGCATCAGAGTCCCATTTCAGGACTCAGTCCTACAAAGACTACTCTCACTTCAGATAGCAGTTGTAAGTTTCAGGTCTCCAGGTTGGGTGGGGGTTTTCCTCAGATTCAGTCATTTGATAGAATCATGAACAGAACTCAAGAAAATGCTATAGTTACTTTCATAGTTTGCTATACAAGGACATCAATGCATATAGCAATACCTGGAAGGGATCTGAGTGTAGCTCTCTGTGCCTGTAGAGTTGTAGTACATTGCCCTCCTAGTGTGTGTGTGTGTGTGTGTGTGTGTGTGTGTGTGTGTGTGTGTGTGTGTTCACCAACCAGAACTTCTAAGCCTCACTGCTTTAGGGGTTGAGGGATTTTTATGAAGTTTCCTCGTGTAGGCATGATTGATTACATCGTTGGCCATTGGTCACTGGCTCAACCTTTAGGCCCTTTCACCTTGAAAGCTTGAAGCAGGGCTAAAATTTCCAAGATTCTAATGGAGCCTCGTGTACCTGACCACCAGCTACTACCCTAGAGCCTCATGTGAGCCAAGAACAGTGGTCTTGATAAAATACAAGTTGCTCTTGTCACCTTTGTTCCCCAGTTTTTATTTTTATTAGTACATGTTTCTAATACATTTCTTGTGGAATATCAGTACATGTATGAACACATCTTAATGCTTTTTGTAAGCCCTTCTTTATCCTTCCCCACTTCCTAATCTCTTTCCTATATGAATAAATCAGTCTACTTCCCTATTTCTTACCATCTTTCCTTTATTTTGCTCTTTATTTATATTTTGGGTTTTAGGGCCTGCAATATAGCTCAGCCGACTAAATGCTTGCTTAAATACTTGTGTAAATGCAGGGGCCAGGGTTCTATCCCTGGCACTGAATGCTATATTGGCAGTGCCGCTGGGCATGCTGGTGATGGAGTCCGGGCTTGGTGGCACAGGCTTGTAATCCCAGCACTGGGGAGGCAGAAATCAGGACGATCACTATGAGTCTAAGCTGCATAGTGAGACCCTGCACAAAAACAAAAACAAAGAATGTTGTAGAGAACGTTGTCCAGCAGAAGTTTTGGGGACTTTTCAGTATGCATTTTTCTTAATGAAGCATTCAAATTTAAATTTTAAGAAAAGATAGATATGGATTACAGAGACAGAAGGAAGAAGAGAGCAATCGTATAGATGTAGGAGATAAGGTGGTTGTCCAGAAAGAAAGAATAAAGATGTCCTCAGGGGAAGTGCAAAGGATCAATAGTAATGAATTTCCATGTCAGGGTACAACAAGGAGAGAGTGGCGGGTGACTCTGAAGGTAGATGTGAGCATTTTGTAGATGGTGATGTTCTACAAGATGCCATTCAGACTCCAAGGACGCACAGTACAAGAAATATTCCAAGTGTTATTCTTTCTTTTTTATAGTGACTTGGAACCTTTCAATCCATCCTGTTCTTTAACATTTGGATAATTTGCTTTGTACTTAAACAGCATGCCCTGCAAAGTTGCCGAAGTCCTCTCACACTTAACATTGGAGGGCATATTATATCAACGAGTTCAACTTTTTTGGTCCACAGGAGCCCTTACATGACCCCTATTCCCTGGGTTTTTTTTTTTGTTTGTTTGTTTTTTTTTTTGTGGCTAATGAGCTCAATTTTAAATTTTCTTATCATTCCTTGGCTACATCCTACTTTTTATAAGTCCCTATTTCTACTGGTGACAAATAAAAAAGAATTTGATTTTGATTAACCTGATTTCAGATTTACTGTCTTTAATGTAAAAATTGCACTGATATTCAAATAACCAATTCAGACTTTAGACTGTGATTTATGTTCATAGGTTTCTATTTTTCATTTTTTATTATTATTTTTTCTTTTTGCAGTACCAGGCATCAAACTCAGGACCTTGTGCTTGCCAGGCAGGTACTTATGCCACTCAGCTGTATTTACAGCCCTTGTTTTTTTGTGATTTAGGTTCATAAGGCATTTTCCTCCCTCCACTATCAAACTAGCTAGATAGCAAACTATCTAGCTGAAGGAAGAGGTTTATTTATGTACTGACCTTGTCTCATGTATAATGTGTATATGTTTCCATGTTGACATCTCCAAACATTTAGCAACTAATACTTTCCATCTCTACTGGGACATGCAGGGATCTCTTTCTGAATCTCCTCTGTGGCACACATAGACTATAGGTGAGCTGTCAGTGAGGGTGGGTCATTTATCCTACTCTAATGCCATTGCTTTGTGTGGAGACCAGTCCTATTGCCTTTATGTCTGAGGAAGATGGCCTCCAAACTGAGCCCATTTTTATAATGATCAATGGCTCTCTCCTTTGGCATCTTTACCCACATGGAAAGAGCATGCAACCACCAGAATATATGCCACTGAGTGACCTTAGAGACCATACACTAGCTATTCAGCAGTATGGAGGCCCTTGCTCAAAGAACCCATTCTATTCCCTGGGCCTAAAAAGATCTCTCCCTCATGCTGTCTTCTTGAGAAAAGTCATGGCTGTGGATCCCATTCTTACTTATACAAACTTTTGTTTCTTAGTTTCTTAGAGCCACACATCTTCATATTTCTTTACCTATAGATTTGCAGCCCCACCCACTATCCAACAGCAACTTATGGGGATTCTTATATACTGGGATGTTCATTCACAAGACTCCAAGGCAGAAAGAGGTGGGCAGCTCATGTCACTTTTCTGAACAGAACTCTAAATCCAGACTACAAAATCTGAGCTTCAGTGTTGAAGGTAGGGCCCATTGTTACACCACTTGCTTAGTGTGCTCAAACCCTGGGTTCAATACCCAGCACTACCACCCATTAAACTTTAACTTTGAACTTTATAGGATATTATTGTGACATGTTTGTATAGCGTGTGCCATAGTCACTTTCTTAATTGTTGGGACATAATACCAAACACCTACAATTTAAAGGAGAAAAAGTTTTATTAGTTCACATTTTTAAGAGATTTCATAGACCCACGGCTGGCTGGCTCCAAGGCAGCACAGCATGATATAGAAGAAGGGCAGAGGAATACCTGCTAACCCAAGGACAGCCAGGAAGCAGAGAGAGAAGGGAAGAGCTGAAGGAGGAGATAGACCTTTCATATCCCCAGTGACTCACCTCTTATTACAAGTCACCTACCAACAGCACATTTAGCTATAATCTAACTCATTATTAGACTAATCTAGATGAGTATAGTGTACCTATGGCCTAATCACCTCTTGAAAATCTTGCCTGTTCGATCACATGAGGCTTTGGGGGGACCTCTAGATGTAAACCATAATAATAAGGGAGTAGAACTTCATTTATATCTTAAATATTTAGGCATATGGATCTGCATTTGGAAATACTAGGTATATGTTTGATCAGCTGACACAGGGTTTGTGAGGCAATCACCTCCAACTTTTTTAGTAGAAAGGTATAAGTATATTCTGTCAATTGGTCCCTTTTATCCTCTATCATTGTTCAGTGTCTTTTGAGGATCATCTCTGAATGGACAGACTCCATATTCATAGCTAAATTATTTGGCTCTCTTTCCTTTCCTTTCCTTTCCTTTCCTTTCCTTTCCTTTCCTTTCCTTTCCTTTCCTTTCCTTTCCTTTCCTTTCCTTTGCTTTGCTTTGCTTTGCTTTCAGTCAAGAAGCAATTTTCACGATTATTACTCTACAACTAGAAGCTGTCAGGAGGAAGTAATTTAGCCTCAGTTCTCAAGTTAAATACCAAAGATCTGTGGAACTAACAAAAGCCTAGTAGGAAAAAACCTGTAATTTTTATTAATATTTATATGCATGGGAGTTCATAGAAAAGATGTAAAATTCAAAGTTGCAATTAGACTCAGGAGCTGATGCATGAATTTAATACTGGAAAGGTTTTGAGGTTTAATGGTAGAGAAGTGATTGGGAAATCTATGGAGAAACTAATGGATAATGATAAGGGTCGTATTGTAGGGTTGTTTATGCAGACTCCTCACTATTCCATCTCTGTCTCCAGGGATGAGCTGCTCTGCTATTCCTGGTAGGAGATAAGGAGAAACGAAATGTACACTCTTGCTTTTTGGTAGGCAAGAAAAGGGCAAATAACTTCTTCAAGTGGTGATTCTTAACTCCTTTTAGTTCAAAATGATCTTTATGACAAAGTGGCATGTTCCGAAGTGGCCTAGCCTGAGCCCCTATGGTCCTTAGCCTTCCTAACTTTAGTTTGTTTGTATTTTAGAATCTACATCTTCCTCAGCTAGGCTGGATCTCACAAGTGAAAAACTTGCTTTCCTGATTATGGTTTATATTTCTATTGAGCTTTTTTTAAAAAGTCTATTATGAAAGTCAAAGCTGAGCAAAGATGTTTTTTGTTCCTAACTTTTGGTTTCTACTGTAACAACAAAGCTATAGGAAAAAAATTACTGGTAAGATCCCCCATGAGTACAGAAGCCTCACTGAGCTGTGGCCCGACACTCCCATCATCACAGAGGGCAGGCTGAGTCTCAGACAGCTCAGGGCTTTGATGAGTCCTGTCTCACTCCCAACCTTCACCGGAGCCTCACCGAGCTGCATCCTGCACCTCCACGGTTGTGGCAGTCTCACTGAGCTGCAGCCCAACCCCCTCCCTTGTGAGAATCTTGGTGACCCCCTACCCTGCACCATCACCATTGTGAGGACCTTGTGGAACTTCAGCCTACCGTACCACCATTGCATAGGACAGACTGAGCCCTGGACAGCTAAGGGGCCTTGGTAACCCTTGTCCCATACCACCCATCTACTGGCAAAGGAGCCTCTTTCAGCTGTGACCAGTGCCCCACCATCGCAGGTGGCTTGGTCAGCCCTACCCTTATTCCCCATCATTACAGAAGCCTTGTGGAGCTTTGGCCCTCTTTTCATCATCCAGGTAGCCTTGCTGAGCTGTGGCTCACATAATCTTTACCTTTGCAGAACCACACTGACCCCAAACAGCAGGAGCTTTGGTAAGCCTAACTCTACCACTGCCACACGAGTGTTGTTGACTTTTTCTCAGCCACAGTACTATGGCTGCTGAGCCCAGGAGAACACTAGGAGCTTCAAGAATGTGAAAACAAAGGAGCAAAAGCCTATTTCAGATATCCAGCCCACCCAGAACAAATTCAGGAGACAGGATATGGAAGAACTTGGAGGCCATACACCTGAAATTTCTGAAATGATAGAAACTGAAGTAAATAAGTGACTGAAGTAAGCTATAGAATAAATCAAATCAGAAGCATTATCTCAGATAAAAAAGAAATTACAATGATCATGAAAGAATTGCTTAGCGTTGCTAAAGAAGACAGATAAAATAGAGGAGCATGAATGAATACAGGGGAAAATTAGAATCCATGAAATGGATTCAAACAGATATCCATAGAATGAAGAATTCCATGGAAAGCTGGCAAAACCACTTGAAGAAAACTGAAGATAGTTTCAGATCTTGCCGACAGCATTGCAGCTAGTCATCATAGAGGAAAGAGCCCTTAAAAAAACCAGGGAATCAGGAAATAATAACTCAACAGCTGCAAGGCATTGCAAGAGAAAACAATACAAGACTGATAGGTGTCAAGGAAAAAGCAGGAATTCACACAATAATACTTTCAAAAGTAATAGCAGAACATTTTCCAAGCATGAGAATATAATCTGACATAGATAACTGAGCCATATAGAACTCCAATTAACCATAGTAAAAATAAATCTATACCCAGACACATAGTAATCAAGATCCCAGAAATTCAGCAAAAGAACAATATAAAACAGATCACCTATACTGGAAAACACACTAAAATCAGCTGATTTCTCAATACAAACCATCAAGTCAAGAAGAAATTGGTGGGAAGCATTTCAGGTCATGAAAGAAAACAACCTCCAACCCAAACTGATGTACCCTGAAAAACTATCAAATTTAATGGAGAAATAAGATACTTCTATGACAAACAACCATTGAAGAAATTCATGATCAACAAACTAAAAGAGTACTGAAACTTAGTCTAGAAAGAAATAAAAGACCACAAATTCAAGGAAAACAGCAAAAAGGAACCACCAACCACCACAAGCAATTAATTAAACAGAGGAGAAAAGTATGGAACCTTACTGTAGGAAAATAACATGTCAAAGATAAGCCAATACATATCTGTTATAAGCATCAATGTAAATGTTTTCAATTCACCTATCAGAAGAAGCAGACTGGTAGAGTGGACCAAGAAACAAAATCCAACAATATGCTGTATACAAGAAACGCATTGAACTCAAAAGGAAATTCATAGACTGAAAGTCAATGGAAAACAATACTCCATGCTACAGGAACCCATCAAAAAGCAGAGGTAGTTATTCTGGTTGCTGACAATGTGAACTTGAAAGCAAGAAGGATCAAAAGAGCTAAATAAAGTCACTACATGCTTGTTAGAAGCCTGCAAAAGGAAGAGATAAAAATCATAAATTTATATTCACACAATGTATGAGCACCCAACTAAATCAAACAAATTTTAATAGACATAGAAAATCAAATAAGCAATAACACAATTATAGTGGGAGACATTAATACCCAGTTGTCACAAAGAGATAGATCGTCTAGGCAAAAATTTCAGCAAAGTAGCAGAACTAATCCAAACTTGTGAAGAAGTGGATTTTAATAGAACTTGGCAGAGTGTTCTACCCAAAAACATCACATATTTTTCTCAGCTGCACGTAGGATATTCTGCAAAGTAGATCATCTACTGGCACGGACAATGTGTTAGTAAATACAAAAGAATTGAAATTATCTCATGCATAACATCTGACCATAGTTCAATTAAGTCAGAAATTACTAACAAAGGAAATTGAAAAAACTTCATAAACACAAAGAAATTAATTAACACCCTCCTGAACAATCAGTGGGTCACAGTTGAAGTTAAAGAAGAAATAAAACAATATTTATAATCAGATGAAAATGCAGATACAACTTATAGAAACCAGTGAGACACAGTGAAAGTAGTTGTAAGTGGGAAATGAGCCCAAATAAACAACATTATGCTGCCCCTCAAGCTCACAGAAAGAGAAGAGCAAGCCAAGCCCGAAGTGAAAAGAAGGCAGGAAATTATAAAGATCAGAGAAGAAATTAATGCAGTGGAGGCAAATAAAATAATGAATTAGTAAATTAAGGAATTTTTCAATTCATGCAGTAGGTAATGAAAAGGGAGAAATTACTACAGAATTTATAGAAATTCAAAAAATCATCAATACCTACTTAGAAAACTTGACTGTCACAGGATGGAAAACACAGAAGAAATGGACAGCTTCCTAGATAGATATCAATTACCAAAGCTGAATCATGAGGATATACAAATTCTGAATAATACAGCATCAATCCGTGAAATTAAAAACACAATAAAAAACTTAGCAATGAGGAAAATCCCGTCTTGATGGATTCACAGCTGAATTCTACAAGAAAGTAAGATAATATTTAATGTTAACTCTTCTCAAACTTTTCAGTGAAATTGAGTGGGAAAAAATTCTCCCAAACTCATCCCTGAAAGCTAGTATTACTTTAATACCAAAACCAGGGAAAGACCCAACCAAAAAAGAGAACTTCAGGCCAATCTCCATAATGGACATAGATGCAAAGATGCTTGATAAAATAATAGCAATAAGAGTGCAGCAAATTGTCCCAATGATTATACATAAAACCAAGGGGGATTTATCTCTAGAATGCAGGGATGGTTCAATAAATGTAACAATCCACATCAACAGAGACAAAGAGAAAAATCATATCATTTCAACAGATGCAGAAAAAGCCTTTGACAAAGTCCAACACTCATTCATGCTAAAAACTCTACAGAAATTTGAAAGAGATAGTCTTTACCTCAACCTGATAAAAGCTATCTTTGTCAATCCAACAGCCAACATCATACTAAATGGATAAAATTGAAAGCCTTTACTTTAAAATCAGGAACATGACAAGGCTACTTAATATATTTCTGTAAACAGCCAGAACAATTAAAAGAGAGAAACAAAAAGAATAATGATTGGAAAGGAGGAAGTGACATAATCATTATTCACAGATTTTAGGAGTTCCCTCCTGATTCTTGTCTTGGTCCAAAATGTTTAATAGTTTTATCAAACTTGAATTCCTCTTTCTTTCTTTCTTTCTTTCTTTCTTTCTTTCTTTCTTTCTTTCTTTCTTTCTTTCTTTCTTTCTGTAAAGCTTTACTTCAGGGGAGCTCAGTGCTTCTTGGCAGCTGCCTTTCTCATGGTGTTTAGCACGTTTCTTAGCTCCTCAGGCTTCCTCTTGGCATGGACGTGCAGCCCACTCTTTTCTTTATGACTTGAGAACACGTTTGTCCTTGGAGACCTTGAGCAGGTCCATGGCATGCTGCACACCTCCTGGATCATGTCCCACGTAAACTTGGTGCGTTTGGTGAGGAGTCCACAATGATGACTGTGCCTCGGTTTGCTTACATTCTCAGTCACTTTGTGGTCCTTATTGAGGCCCGCAGCCATGGGATAGCAGAGGGCCATGGCTACTGTTCTTCAATGGCTGCTGTGGTGAAAACCTTGAATTCTTATATCTGGTAATCTGAACAACTGCTTTGAAGATAACAATATGTGATACAACTACTGATACAACTGGTAATTTCCTATCTTGTTTTAAATGTCTGTATTGTTCTTATTGTTTTGTGTTATTTTGTTTTTGTATTTGTTGTTATTATGTTTTTTTTCTTAAAAAAAGAATTTGCTCTCTAAAATTAAATATAGTAATGTTTCTGAAAACTGCAAAAAAGAAAAGGAAGGAAGGAAATAAATAAATAAATAAATAAACAAACAAACTAACTAACTACTGGTAACGAGGCCCAGCCAGATAACTCAGTGGATTAAAGTACATGCATAAGCAGACACAGAGGCCATCCGTTTGATCCCCAGCATGCTGTGCTGGCCCTGCCCTAGGGGCACGCTGAGATGGTGATTGAGACTGGGTATGGTGATGCGCTCCTGCAATCTCATCACTTGGGAGGCTGAAAACAGGAGCATCACTATGAATCTGATTTGTGTAGTGGGTCTATGGACTCTGTAGACCCCGTACTAAACACAAAGGAAAAAAACAAAAAAAGAATTACTGGTAATGAAACAAAGAGTGTGTTGGGATTTATTTTTAAGGTACTATGCTATGGGTTGGGGAGATAGCTCAGTGGCATTAATGTCTGCCTGGTCAGCACAAGGTCCCAAGTTTGATCCTTGGTACCACAAAGAAAAAGAAACAACAAAAAAAGAAGGTACTATGCCTTATTTTTATGACAATAAGGTTGTTAAGTTACCCAGCTGTGGGCCCCCTTTGCCTCCACCACTTCCGATGTTCCTGGATGTGCCAACCACAACTGTGCTGCAAAGATTTAACCTTGACTGTCGGTACATGGCTGATTGCTCATATACTTTTGTTTCAGCTAGCTTCAAGGACTCTATACTTTGTACCCAAAACACCCTGGCCCACCCAGGGATGCTTTACGACTCCCCTCCCCCATTCCCACCTGTCCAGAACACCCTGGCAGAATAAAGGACACTTGATGATTCCCCTTCTCATTTCTGCCTGCTCTATGAAGTGCCTGTCTCCCCAGCCATCACTGCTGTTCAGGTTTTCTGAGCAGCCTGGCACATGCTGGTTGCCATGGATAAACTTTTCCTTTTATGCCAGCTAACGTGAGTGTGGTTTTGTGTGGATTCGAGGGTGTCTTTTTCCCAACAGTTTTCTATGAAAGATATCCTCCCATATCTGGCGAATCCAGGTCTCCAGGGGAAGGTCCCTAGAGTGCAGAGCCTCTGTCATCTCAGGGAGAATCCTTCCCACTTTTGCTTTCTAGTTCCTTCATTCCTTGTCTCATGCTCGTCAATGTAATCCTCACACTCTTTCCCTCTTCCTTCCCTCTTTTCCTCTCTCTCTCTCTCTCTGTCTCTCTCTGTCTCTGTCTCTCTGTCTCTCTGTCTCTCTCTCTGTCTCTCTCTCTCTGTCTCTCTCTCTGTCTCTCTCTGTCTCTCTCTCTGTCTCTCTCTCTTCTCTCTCTCCCTCTGTCCTTACAGTGCTGGGGCTAGAATCCAGGGCCTCACAGATGGTAAGTAAGTTCTCTGTGACTGAGCTCTATGCCCAGCTCTAGGTAGTAAGCAAGCAAAATGTGTATTTGTATCTCAGCCTTCCACCCCAAGTAGCTTAGAAAAGATTGTTTCTTTCATAGTGCATTTAAAGAATCCTGGAGCCAGTTATTAAAAGGAACTTGTTTTGCCATTTCCTTCTGTTTCCTGAAAAGGAATAGCCTGACCTTGCTGGATCTAGCGGTACATAGTTGTTGAAAGAAACAAACCAAACCAAACAAATAAACATACACCAAAAATAAATAAAAAAAATTCTTCTTTATCTCTTCAGTGGGGGAGATACCAGGGATCAAACCCAGGGCTTCTTCCATATTAAGAAAGTTCTATTACCACTGAGTTACACCTCCAGTCCTGTCACTCTCTCTTTTGAAGTCAAAGTAGCACTGTGAATTTAAATGCAATGAATTGCCTATGTGCTTTTGCTTAATTTCTTGGTAAAACATCTTTATAAGCACAAAGAAAGCCCCCTCAAGAGCTCTTCAGCCTCCGTAGATCTGTAAACCATTTCAAAGAAGATGAAAAACATTTTTCTTAATTATAGCATGATTAAAGCTGAGTTGAAGAATGCAATTAGAACAGCAATTCCTTCAAGGAAGTAGACATGGAAGGAATTAGACCTTGGCCCAGATCTTTCCACAGTTCTGAGACGCAGAGGTCTGAAGACAGGACTATGTCCCACATAAGAATCTTGCTTTTGGAGGCAGCATATCATGAGCTGACTCTCCTGTGCTCTGACCAGCTGTCATGTACGACCAGAGCAGGATCTCATGCTCTTAAGAGCCCCATGCTTGAAGTTGTCTTCTCTTTGGCCAAAATCAGGAAAATCTCAGGTGTTTTATGCTTTATAGGATTATGCTTTATTGGCGGATGCTTATGTCTTGTAGCAATGGAGCAAATGGTGAGGTCTTGCAGTCTAAGTTTCTATAGCCCTCCTTTGCTGCCTCCTTAGACAGCTTCTCAGTCGCCACTTCTCCCATATTTGGCCTCCTAGAGTCTATCCAGCTCCTGTCCTCCAACTCTTGTCTGGTAACCAATGCCAGCTTCCATCCCTGGAATGAGCTTGCATACAAATTCAGGGAGCTTGGGTAGAGTTGGGCATGCTTCCCATGGTGTACTGCTGAGACCTGGCAGAAGCCACCTGATAACACAATGAGACGAGACTGAGCCTCTCACTCTCTCGCCCCCATCCAGGTACTCAACATTTCTGATTCCCTATCATTGATTTTATAAAAAAATGTATTTGGTATAAGGTCTCACTACATAACTTGGACTTGGAGTGATCCTTCTGTTTTCAGCCTTCCCAATGCTGGTATGACAGGTGTGTGCCACCATGCCTGGACTCAGTCTCTGGCTCACCATCCCACAGGAGCAGGGCTAGCGCAGCATGTGGGACTGGAGATTGAACCCTTCTTGTCAAAGCAGGCACTTAGTCCACTGAGCTATTTTGCTGGCCCAGGTTGCCCATTATTATGGGACTGACTTCCCCATTCACAGCCAGTACAAGGTGACTTGGTGGCTCAGAGTTACAGAGTGGGTTCTAGGCGCCTTTGAGAGGCTGCACTTTCTTGAAAAGTAGATCTTTTCCCTCAGGTGTGTGACAATAAATCAAAAATAATAAACAACAGGACAGGTGCAAAGATAGAAGAAATACCTTTAACTATATTTTCTTTTTTAAATTTATTTGTTATTTTTTTCTTGTTTCAGAACTTTTGTTTATTTATTTATTTATTTTTATGGCTGGCTCAGCTTGCCCTGAGGACAGGGCTGGCGCAGCATGTGGTGCCGGGGAATGAACCGCGGCCCCTGCAGCTGCCCAAGCTTTCCTAAGCAAGCACTTTGGACTACGGAGCCATCCTGCCAGGCCCCAAAATTTTATTTATTTTTATTTATTTATTTTTTCTTGTTTCAGCACTTTTTGTTTGTTCGTTTATTTATTTATTTCTATGGCTGGCCCAGCCTGCCCTGAGGCAGGGCAGGCACAGCATGTGGTGCCGGGGATCTACATTTTCAATTATGGCCTTATGAGCAAAGGACCCCATGTTTCTATTTTGCATTGGGACTTGCAAATTAAGTGGCCAATGCTGCCTACTTATATTTTCACACTTTTTTTTTTGGTCAGGACTGGAGCTCAAACTCACGACCTCGCACTTGTTAGGCAGGCACTTGTGCCACAGAGCCATCTCCCCAGCCTCTATTTTCACATTCCACATTCAGAAATGGCAAGTCTTAGAATTCAGGACTATAAACGGTAAAGGGAAAGCAGTAGGAGAACATGGCTCTTTTTTTTTTTTAGATTACTGGGAGTAATATATTTACACAATGACATTAAATAATTTTTTATATTGCATTTGAAGGCTATTTCAGATTTTTAAAGTCAATTCCGATTGAGGAAATAAAGCCATAAGAGACCCCACTGCAGTCCTGTACTCTACATTGGCTTAGTTACAGTCATAGCCACCTTAAATTTTAAATGGAAAGAGGGTGTCAGAGTGCACCCAAATAGCTGTACTTCCCTCGACAAATCAGTTCCATATTTGGTTGGCTCTACAGTGAAGGAAAGATAATGCCTATGAAGATTACTATGCAAGTTCAGAGTGAGCATGCTGGTGGAAGAGCATTTCTTTGTGAAACATGAACAACACTTTAAAAATATTCACTTGTGTTCATTAAGATACAGAAATATATGGACCCCGTGAAACAGGACCAAAGACACACATTCAACAGTCTGAAATGGTGAGAAAACCAAAATTAACGTTTTTTCCAGAAAAGTAAAAATACAATACAAAAAGAAATGAAAATGCAATGTAAAAATTTGTTGTAGATTGTAGAGTAGAACTGACATTGTCAAATATTGATTCATTAATTTTCATGATATTCTTGAGATATTTTCCCAGAGTGCAAACAAGGTCAGAAATGAAAATGATAAAATGACTGAAAGTAAAGATGCAGGTTCTAAATATTCAAAATTAAATTCTATCATATGTTTGAGCTGAAGATAAGGGGGAGTACCTTAAGTAATGAGTACTGATTGCCAAATGCCAGGAAGTATCAGTAAATAGAGATCTTAAAACTATCAAAACAGATCTAAAACTATTGAGGCAGAAAACTACCTGATTTTCCAATGCGCTGACAGTTTGTCTTCTGATTTCTTTGCTCAAAGAAACAGACTAATTTCAATTCACTAACAGCAAATGATTTTGTATTCACACCCAGGTTATTGTTTTTGTGTAAAGGCAACACAAAATTCATTCTCTTTTATGGAAGAGTTCAGAATTTACTACAGTACCTAAGTGATAAAAAAAATTAAATGTAGACTCTAGAAGACTCAAAATTAAAAACACAGCAATCTTTCAGTCTTGTAAAAGAATTAGCAGTTGTTTTAAAATCATTTGAATATAAATATCTAAATAAATGCATAAATAAATATATATTATAGTTAAAACATATTGAAATAAACATGAACAGTGAAAATATGAAATAGAAATATTCACAGAGAAAATTACCAATATTTCTTCTGAGTGTAAAAGGCTCAGTTTACATTCACAGTGACCTAGAATGGCCTGGGGGAGCAATAGCATGGTAATACTAACAATGAACATAGAGGGAGTGGAAAACAGCCAATTCTTTAGGATAAAGTCAAGCAAAAGCAACCTATAAACTGTTTTGACAATAACATATCTAAAACAAAAGGTCACAGATCATTTTAAGTGTGCAAATAATAAGCACACTGAAAGTTAGGAATGGTAATGTGCCAACAAATAATTTGAGACAAAAAGCAATTTGTATGAAAATGAGCATCTTTTCCACAGACCAGGCAGAGTCACATTCACCTGTGGACTGGTTGGAATTGTGTATTCACTTGTCCCAACCAACTCCCACCTTGTGGATTCCATGCCAACAATACCTATCAATTTTGAGCTAGTTTTGTTTCCCCTCAGCATGAGGCTGGAGAGGCACTGAACAACCAATTGAGCTTATGGATGATGACAATGCTCACAGAGAGAAGATAAGTCCAGGGGTTCAGACGATCCAAGGAGACATTGCAGACCTAGCCAGTAGTACTAACCCCAAGAAAAGCACACAACTATTGAAAATGGAAAAAGTAGCATGAGACTTATTCCAACAATGACTCCTCCAGTGCAGACTAGAGATGGAGAAGAAATCCAGTGCAGTGTAGGCCCCGTTGCTAGAGTGTGTTTAATCTGGGGTCATATTTGGAATTATTAATCATTTAAGACTGAGCCATAGAACAACTACAGAACAACTCTGCTTTGGTGACTGGATGTGAGACAGTCGTGAGAAACAGTGGAAAAGAGGGTGCAGGCTAAAGAGACTCCTTCTCCCAGGAAGTTTAAGCTCAGGCTAGAAAGAATGTGGTCCTCATGCTCCATGGTAAGAAACCAGTGCTAGTGAGTGTGGTTTTTCAGAGGTAGCTGTGCTAGCATTAAGGCTAGCAGTCTGCTTGATCCTCTATCCTGTCATATACTTCCAGCAGAGACAAGCAATCTGATTGATTTAACCATCTATTAACATGAGCAAGGACATGCCTCAGTTTGGAAGGTTGCCATGGTCTGGGATGTATGGACAGAGGGTTTTCTGAACCAGAGCAGATAGCTTACCTATGGGCTCTTACCTAGGTGAGCAGTATCATGACTTGCTGAATTTCAAGACTACTGATCTTGGAAAGGAACTATACATTCAAACATACAAAAGAATTTTTTTAAGAGATGACTCAATTTTGCTTTTTTCTTCATTGATTTTTTGGGGGTTTCCTTTTTTATCTGGTTTATTTGTTTATTGCTTTTTAACTTTTTTCTTATTTTTCTTTCTTCCTATATTTTGCTGTTTAATTTTTGTTCTTTTTCTATCTTATCTGTCACTACTACTAATTTCCTGTCAGTGCCCACTAGAATACTTTTCTCCCTCCTGATCATTTTTTCATTGATCAATTTTTCAAATTTTATTTTTAAAAATTCTCCCATTACACATTCTATGCCCCTCTAACTTTACTAGTGCAACCATGAAGCTTTGTGAATCTTTAGTTAACCTTGTGCTATTACTTTTGAATAATGTTCTATTGTTAGTAGGGGTAAAGTTGTTCCATTTCATAGATTATTACTATAAGTCAATATCTAGCCTGTCAATATTTATACTACCACTTTAGATTTCTTTTCATGGTTAAAGGTAGTACATTATTGATTCTAAGTGTATGTTAATATCCAGTTTATATTTGGTGCTATTATTATTGCTGACTTTATAGCTATAGATAAGGACAAGTTTTTGCCAATAATTTTTTTTTCTGGGAAACAATACCTAGATTGCTTTTAGGTAATTAGCTATCCTGACAACTGGATTCTGGGCCAAACACACTGGGGCTTTCCTCTGAAATAAATGGTGTTGATAAGTTTGTGGGACAGAGGCAAAGGCAAATAGTCATACCCAGCCTGCGCCACTGAAAAGCAAATACTAGCCTTCCGGTCTACACATTGGCAACAAGTCTTCCACTATAATCAATCCACAAACCTCATCACAAAAATCAAACCAAAACAAAAAAACAATAGAAACATACATGAGGGAACGAGACAACAAAATACTCCCCAAAGCCCTTAAAGGTGATCCATGGGGTATGGGGGTGGGGCAACAGCCACACAGCAAAATTATTTGAAAGGATAATAGAGAAAACGTAAAAATCAGCTCAATAAGGTGTTTAACATGCTCAAGGAAGGTACAATTGAGCAGATAATGGACCTAATAAATACAATGCTAAGTAAGTCTATGGAAGATGCTAATAAAAGGCTAACTGAACAGAAAAAGTGATATAAAACATGAACAACCAGTTTAGTAAAGAACTAGAGCTCATGAAAATGTACCAAACAGAAATGAAGGATATTAAAAGTTTTAAAGTACAGGCATAAGAAATAAGCAGTATGAGGACAATACCAGAATTGGAAGAAAGACCAATGCAAGTCATTAGTGTGCCTTTTTATTCAGAGATATTTTTTTTTAAAAAAGAGAACATGAACAAATGGTAGCTGTTAGATGACAAAAGAAGGCTAATCGAAGATTAATTGGAATTGGTGAAAAGTCGGAAGAAAAGCACAAATAGCATAAAAAACCTGTTTACTGAAATCAAACTAGAAAATTTCAAATATGGGGAATTTAACATATAGAACCTGGAATAGTGTTAATCCAAAAAGAATCTACAGAGTGGGAACTTGTCTCAAACGAACAAACAAACAAACAAACAAAACAAAGAAAGTGAAAAGATGTCCCCTTTCCTTGGTCAGGCAAACCACTAGTCAAAATGGTCATATTTCCATATACAGACTTAATGCAACCTCAAAATCCTACAGCTTTCCTCACAGAACCAGAGAAAACAATCTTAAAATTCATATGAAACCAGAAGAGACTCAAAATAAACAATAAAAGGAAACAATAGCAAAGTGGGAGATATCACAAGCCTGGACTTTAAATTATTTTACAAAGCTACAGTGGTAAAAAGTGCATGAGACTGGCATAAAATCAAGTATATGGATCAGTGTTACAGAATGGATGTTGCAAAAACAACCCAGGCACATTTAGTCACCTGTTCATTGATAAACGAGTCTGAAACACACACAGAGAAAATATAGCCTCTTTAATAAATGATGTTACCAAAGGATAGAATATGAAAAGCCATTAGAGAAAAGAAACAGATCACTTATAAAGGAAAACCCATCAGAATCATGGCAGACTTCTTATCACAAGCCATCAAGTCAAGAAGAGCTTGGAGTGAAGTATTATAAGTCCTGAAAGAAAAAAAAAAAACATTGAATGCAGGTTTATTTACCCTGCAAAATTATCATTCAAAATTAATGGTGAAATAAGATACTTTATGCCAAAGAACAGCTAAAGAAATTCATGACCAACAAATCAGCCTTATAAAGAGTACTAAAAGATATTCTAGACAGAGATAAAAATGACCATAATTACAAGAACAGCAACAGAACAAAACCATAAGGCAGGGAATGCAATTAAACACAAGGAAAAAACAAGCTACCCATAGTGGGAAAATGATATGTTGAATATAAGCCAATACATATCAGTTATAACCATCAGCAGACATCACCTCGATTCACTAATCAAAAGAATCAAATACATCAAAGGACAAGATCTAAAAATACGCTATATGTGGTGACTTTTTTGGGGTCTCAGTGGTCCTAGGGAAAAATGATGATGAGAACAAGGAAGAAATAGACAAGATACAAGAGCTGGGGTCAGGTGGAGGTTCTCTTCATGGGAGGAAAAGAACTGAACAAACACTGCAGGGGTTTTTATACTCTTTACAAAGTTAGTATGAGATACAGGATTTCCTAGTGACTAAAAGCTGGAATTGTCCCAGGCAAGATGCTTTTCTCAGGATCAAGGTAGATTAATTTCTTTAGGCACTTTGGCCTTGTGTTGCCCCCACTCATATGACCAATTTCCAGCTTTGGCTGCTCTGCACATCTCTGATCTGCTAAGTGTAACCTAACACACTTTTGTGGCTGGCGGTTTTCCTCCTGTTTTTTGTTACTCTATTGAATCAGGTATTTAGTTAGCACCTTTTTGAATATCCATAAAAGAATTTAAACTCTGAGACAAATATGAGCCTTGACAAGATTTATATGCAGTCCGGGAACTGTTCTGGCACACGGAAGTTGTTCAGTAAGTATTGATTGGCTGCAAGAATCTACTCTACACTGGGCACCCCATACATGATTAAGGTAGAGGTCCTATTTTTAAAGTTTTTTGCAAAAAATGGGGTGAGAAAACTTCATTTACTAAAATAACTATACTAAAGAATAATTTAATAAGAGTCAGGGGATAGGGGGATGGGCATGGAAATGCATGCCAGTCATCCCACCTACTTCAGAGGCTGAAGCAAGAGGGTCACAAGTCTGGGGCCAGGCTGTGCAATATAGCAAGACCTTGTCAAAAAGTAAGGGTATGGATAGGGGTGGGGATGTGCTCAGCACTCTTCTGGGTAGGTTGGGGTCTACATATGGTTCCTTCCCTCTTCTCTCTGTCATTGTTCCCCTGCTTTGCTTCTTGGCCACCACGAGCTAAGCAGTGTCACTCTGCCGTACACTTCTGCCTTGGAGCTAGCCAACCTCGGACTGAATCTGCTGAAACCAAAGTAGACCTTTTTCCTTTAAATTCTGGGTGCCAGCTATTGTGTAGCTCAATGGAAAAACTGACTAATGCATCTGAATACTGAGCTGGGATGTAGCTGGGTGACAGAATACAGTAGCTGTTTTGACATGAATGAGGTCCTGAGTTAGATCCCCAGCTTCTATATAAATAAACTGAAAAGAAATAACCAACAACTAAAACATTAAATAGAAATAATGAGAAATAATAAATAAGAATGCTAAGTACGAGCTGTTTCTAACAGGGAAGGCAATATTCAGTGATGGTGATGGGGGAAGAGAGGGAATCCCTTCCTCCGTTTTCATATTTCATTATTCCTAAATACCAGTTCTGCTTCCCTCTGACTCAAGGAAAAAGAAATGGAAGGAAACGAGGGATAGTAGTCAGATGAGAGACAGGGGAGAAAATCGAATAGGAATTAAAACAAGGTGAATCCCCGGCACCACATGCCATGCCTACCCCACCCTCAGCGCGCTGAGCCTTACCAGGTCTGAGTGTGGTGCCCCACGCCTGTAACTCCAGCACTAGGGAGGCTGAAAACAGGAGGATCACCATGAGTCTGAGCTGTGTAGTGAGACCCTGTACCAAATAGGAGAAAGGAAGAAAAGATAGAGAGAGAGAGAGAGAGAGAGAGAGAGGAAAGAAAGAAAGAAAGAAAGAAAGAAAGAAAGAAAGAAAGAAAGAAAACAAAAGGAGAAGAAAGAAAGGAGCTCCCACTGACTGTGCTGAAGCCCAGAGCCTCTTTCCTAAGCAGGAGCTATCATGGTGGAGACAAACAAAATGCTGAGGGGACAAATGAGGAACACAAGATACATACTTTAAATTAATCATCTTAAAATTAGCATAATATTAAGATAACTTTTGCCAGTGTAAATTATAAATTTCATTAAGGAATCTTTTAAACACTAGTTTAATATCTTTTCTCTCTCAGTTTTCAACTGAAACAGGATTTGAACGTAACCAAGAATGACAAGTTCCTTTCTGCAAGCCCTGGAACGTTACTGTCTCTTAAAAATAAGAAGATAAAGTGGAACACTTAGTTGTCAGCTGGAGTTACTTCTCTTTTTTTCTTTTAAAAATAGTTTTGACATCTCTGAGAGGTAGAACTAGGACAAGCCACTACTCTATTTGGAGTTCATAGATCCATTAAACATACCTTATCTTCTTGACTTTGTCGCGCCAAAAAGTAAATATTTATTCTGTCTAATTACTTTGAAAGTATTTCAAAATCAGGTAGTTTTGCAAAAGAATAAAATAGTTTTCATTTTTGCATTAAATGAATATGTCCATTTTAGATTTTTTTTAAATAGGAGAATGGTGGAGGGTCTGATCAAAGATTGATATGTGTACGTACGGAAATGCCACAGTGAAACCTGTAATCTGTACAGTTAGTAGGAATTAATAGCAGTAACAAACCCAGCAAAATTAGATAACTAGAAGCATTCTATATCAATTATGGTGAATTTTGCTATCTTATTTTATAGTGCAATCATCACACTTTCCCGCATCTGACTTCTGCTTAAAGACTAGCTTGACTTGTAGTGCTATTATGATTCTGGCTTTAATAATTTAAATGTCAGTATACAACCCACAGTGGCTTAAAAGGAACACTATACAGGGTACTATACACAGCCTAGATGTGAGCCTGGCCCTTGGTGTGGGCTTCAGTTGAGGACAGTGGTGCTTAGGGTGCATCTTTGGGTTCACCATCACTTGAAGACCAGCTTCATGTCCTGCTGGCTCCTCCCTTGCAAAAGGTGCTGCATCCTAGATGCACAAGTCTCATGACCCTATCAGAGTTACTTCTTCAGAAGTCTGAGCATGCTATGGACTTCTGTTCTACTTCCATGCACCCAAGCCTGACCTAACCTGTTGGGACCTGTAGATCTTAAGTTTAGGTTAGGGGAAGTCCCTTCTAAGTATTTTGCCTGAGATAAAAGAGGTGATGTTCAAACAAAATTTGAGCTCTCATTGCAGGAGGGAGAATGGATGTGTCAGGGCAAATAACAGAAGGTTTAGGAAAGTAGTGATCAGAGTTAGTGCTAGAAAAAAAAGCTGAAGTAAAAATTGGTATTTTCTTTCATTTTGACATCTTCCATTTTCAGGACCATTTCTTTTGTTTTTAGTTAATATTTTACCCAAATATAGGTTTAGGGCTTTTAAAGAAAAAGTCACTTTTAATATATATTTGGCTTTAACATATAATAGCTAATATATTATAGTCAGCGAAAATCAATAAACATTTAACATTTTTCTTACTTTCAGATAGTTTTCATTGATCACTAATTTTTAGAAGGAAATAGCATTTCTTTAAACATAAAACAATGCATTTTTTTTTTTTACAGTCTATAGGGATTTAAAGTTTAGAATATCAACAATTAATGGAAAATACCTGTTCCATGTTATGTTTAAGGCATTTGGTATTCAGAAAGATAGTGATATTAAGCTCAAGTGCCTATGGTATAGGGAATAGTATCATTAAGCTTCTCTTCTGGAGGGTGAACAACTTAAGTTGGCAGATCAAAACAGTAGAGAAAAAGAAGGGGTACAAGGATAGCCAATATTTTGGCCCTAGCCCTTCAATGTCAGTGAGGACTCAGGACATAGAAGAACCTGTACTGCTACAGGCTATAACTCAGTGGTGTCCCAAATTTCCTGTTCAGGAAGATTATGGGACCACAGAGGAAAGTGATCGATGATGTACAGTGTGCCTAAGGAGAGTCACCTAGAAAGAAAACATTATTTAAGAGTTTCACAAAGAGAAAACTGGTCATGCAATGACCATGACTCATCCAGATAGATGACTGACTGACAAAAGATCTGTAAACCACTGTACATGGTTTCAGGGTAAATCCCAAAGGGATTTTACCAACCTTGTCAGATATAAAAGTTTTATTTTTTATTTTATAGGTCTTGCTTTATCTTGGTCTTAACCATCCAGCATAAAACTCTGACCATGAAGTATAAAAAGTAAAGGCATAAGTGAACAGCCTCCAATGTTGCAGTTATACTGATAACTCACTATTATTATGGGCTATCGGGCTATATATAAAGCCATTTACTCTTTGTTCAATGAGAAGAAAGATTTATACTAATATTGTTTAGACAAGATATTATGTCTGCATCTTGTACTCTGAACAACTACTATGAAGACAATATGCAATGTATTTATTATTGTAACTGTCCTACTAACCTGTTGTGAAACTATCTCACTATTTCTTTCTCATTAATATTAATATGAAAATAAAAATAAAAGATAAAGAGCTCTTAAAAATAAGTATAAAACGCAGGTAGAATATTATTTTTAAATGTAGAATATTATTGACTGAAGAAAAATATTAATATAAAGTGGAACACAAAAGGTTTCAGTATTCATTAGGATCATAGTTTTATATATTTTCATGTTCATTATTATCACATTCATTTAAAAGAGAAAACAGATACTTGAAATCTAAATTCACTGATTAGAATTAATTTCTTTAATAAAACTGGCTTACAAGTGATCAAGTATGTAAAGATATACCTATATATTTACATAACATCCCAGTCCCTGTGTCTACCTAAGTAGGCCCTTTCATCCCCTGAGCTCTCTGGCTGGCCCACTTGTTTATATATTTTGATTGAGGCATAAGGGCTTATTTTTCTCCCTTTTGCTACTTTCCTGTTATTCATTCAGCAGTTTTTAAATTCCACCTGTGCCATAGACACTATTCAGGAGTTGGGAACATATTATTATTGCTTATATCACTTATAACAAAAGTAATATTGCTTTGATAGATTACAAGAGGAACCACATGTAAGAGAACATAAAATTGTGTAGGAGTCCTCTCATCTCCCAACAAAGTTCTTGAGAGTCGTTGCTTTTTGTATTGTTTGATGTTAACCATTCTGTCAGGGTGAGATGGAATCTCAACATAGTTTTGATTTACTTTTATCTAATAAGTAAAGATGTTGAACTTTTTTTCATACATTTATTGGCCATTTGTACTTCTTTTGAAAAGTGTCTTTTCATTTGCTTGTTTGTTGATTGAGTTATTTGTTTTATTGGGGTTAACTTTGAGTTCTTTATTCTACATATCAATCTAGAATTTTATGTAGAATATTTACTCTAGGAACCAATCTTCTAGCAGCAGGGGAGCTAGCAAAGATTATTCCCCTTTGTTTTTGCAAGTGCTTATAGCTTTATGGCTTCCCCAGTGTTTTCTTCCAGTAGTTCCTGGTTTCTTATCTAGATCTTTGATACATTTTGATTTGATTTTAGTATAGATTGAGACAGTGAATTAGTGTTTATCCTCTGCATATGGGTATGCCTTTCTCTTTTAAAAGGGCCGGCCAAAGAGCTCAGAGGATGAAAGCACCTGCTTAGGCAGTGAAGCCTTTTTGATCCCCTGGTGGTTGTGCTGTGGCTGCCTAGAAGGGGCGTGCTGAGATGGCGATTGAGAGTAGGTGTGGTGGTGTGTGCCTGTAATCTCAGCTCTTGGGAAGTTGAATACTAGAGAATCACTAGGACTCTGGATATTCGTGGTGAGACCTTGTAGATCCTGTACTAAAATACACATGCACGTGCGCATGCACATACACACACACACACACACACACACACACACACAGAAAAAAAGTCTGTCTTATGTCACTTTGGATAGAAGAATTTATTTCTGTATCATCTACTCTATTCTATTAGTCTATATATCTGTTTTTATGCCAGTCTCATGATTTTTTAAAAACTATGCTTATAGTATATAATTTGAAATCAAACATTGTATTGTCTCTAGTATTGATTTAAAAAAAAAAACAATAAACACCTTTATTGTATGAGTTAAACCAGGAGGGAAGGTTTATTTGCCTTCCGGGCCTTGATTTTCCTCAGCTGGAACTCCCGCCCTTTGCCCTCTAGCACACAGCCATCTGCTCAGCCACACTGGCCTGGTCTTGATGCAATGCAGGCAGGAAGCTTGCCCTGCTGGCACTGCTCTTCCAGAAGACTGCTGATTTGGGGCTCTATTTCCTTTCATCATACTTCTTTTAAATTTTCTTTGATTTTTTAAAATCTCCTCCTCAGGAGTCAGTTTGGCCTCCTTTTTTTGGCCCAGGGGCAGTGCACAGTGGGATTCATACCACTGTTGGTATGGCATGCTGTCAGTGGGCACAGTGAAGTTCTTCACCAGGGTCTCAGTGCAAACCAGCTCGTTATTGGATGCATTGCAAACAACATCAGTGACACTTGTTTTTCCAGTATGACACTCAGAGCCCCAGGAGAAGTTTCCCACATCTAGCTGTACGGCTCGGTACTTCTTGTTGCCTCCTCAAACTCTGACTGTGTGTATGCAGCTGGCGCCAATCTTATGTTGGCAGCAGGGTGCCCCAACTCATACTTCCGCTTCTTGTGGTAGGGCTCTCTTTTGCCTTGGGTCTTGCAGCACTTGTTCTAGTTGTCCAGAGAGATGCCCATTGCTTGGTGATGGCCGGAAAGATGATTTTTTTGTTTAAACTCAGGATTGCCTTGGCTATCCTAGGTCTTTTGTGTTTTCATATGAATTTTAGAATTATTTTTTAAGTTGGTGTTTTAATAGGGATTCTACTGAATCTATAGAACACTTTTGATAATATGGTCAGTTTAAAATACTAGCTGTACTGCTCTGTGAACAAGGGAAATATTTCCATTTCCTGATGTCTTCTTTGATTTCTTTTTTTATTGGCATATAGGAAAGCCACTGTTTCTTTGTTGATGTTGTGTCCTACCATTTTGCTTGATTATCTGATCTGAAAGTTTTCTATGTAGGGCCGGCGAGATAGCTCAGTGGTCTCAAGCACCTGCTTAGGCAAGCTTAGGCAACTGCATCTGGGGTTTGATCTCTGGCACCACATGCTGCACCAGTCCCACCCCCAGGGCAGGCTGAGCGGGCCATAATATAAATAAAATAAATAAAGTTTTCCATGTAAAAGGTCATATCATCCAGAAATATGGATACTTTGACTTCGTGGTTGAATTTTTTAAAATTTATCTTGCCTCATTGCTGTGGATAAGGTTTTGTGTATTCTATTAAACAGGGGTGGTGATGGTAGGTGTCCTTAATTTGTTTCTGATTTTAGAGGAAATATTTTTAGCTTTTGTCTGTTTAGTATGTTGGCTGTGAGCTTGTCATATGGCATTTAAGCTGTATCTCTACTTAGTTTAGCTAGGATTCTTATCAAGAAGTGTTGTTGAATTTTGTTAGGAGCTTTTTCTCCATCTAAAAAATGAGATGATTGTGTGGTTTTTATTCAAATCTTAGTTCTATTTATGTGCTATCTATCTATCTATTATCTATCTATCTATCTATCTATCTATCTATCTATCTATCTATCTATCTCTATGTTTAGCCGTCCTGACATTTCTGGTATGAAACCAACTTGATCATGGAGTGTGATCTTTTCAGTGATTGAGTTCTATGTGCAAGGATCTTACTGAACATTTTTGCATCTACATGCATTGAAATTATTGTAGCATAGCTTTCTCTCTTTTGTTTTGTTGAATCTCTCTTTTATCTGGTATTAATATAACAATAATGCTGGATTTGTTTAATGGAAATAGAAGCATGTCTTTTTCTTTCGATTTCAGAAAAATCAGTTGACCAATATTAGCATTAGTTACTCTTCTAAGTCTGATTAAAATCTGAGTAAACCAATTGGGTCTTGGGTTTTTAGTTGGGATAATTTTTGTTTCTATTTTAATCTCATTCTTATATTGGTCAGCTTAGATTTTTTTATGTTTTCTTAGTTCAAGTCCTATGTCTAAGAATTCATCCATTTCTTTTAGATTCTCCAATTCATTAGAGTATAAGTTTTTCAGAATGATTTTATAGACTTTAAGGACTATATTGTAGT
Source organism: Myocastor coypus (assembly GCA_004027025.1). Taxonomy (NCBI): domain Eukaryota; kingdom Metazoa; phylum Chordata; class Mammalia; order Rodentia; family Myocastoridae; genus Myocastor; species Myocastor coypus. The sequence continues at coordinate 48,280 of PVJA010014056.1, forward strand.
TTTGCTTTTTTCATTTCTAATTTTATTAAATGGGTTTTGCTAGGAGTTATCTTTTTTTTTTTTTTTTTTTTTT
>PVJA010014057.1:0-48248 GCA_004027025.1 Myocastor coypus
CTGATCCCCCTGCCTCAGCCTCCCGAGTGCTGGGATTACAGGCGTGCGCCACCACGCCCAGCTTTGGGTTTGGTTTTGAGTCCCGCGGCTCAGGCCAGGAGTTTTGTACTGAGCCACATCCTCATCTTTCCCTTTAAATTTTTTTTTTTCTTTTTGAGACAGGGTCTCGCTATGCAGTTGAGGCTGGCCTTGAGCTCACTTCTGTAGCCCAGGCTGGTCTCGAACTCACACCGATCCTCCTGCCTCAGCCTCCTGAGTGTTGGAATTACAGGCGTGAGCCACCACGCCCGGCTTTTCCCTTTAAATTTTAGCCTTGCTAAATTGCTAAGTCACACTGGGCTCAAACTCATGATCCAGGGCTGGGGAGATAGTTCAGTGGAATAAACACTTGCCTGGCAAATGCAGGGTCCTGAGTTCAATCCCCAGTACCCAGAAGGGAACCAAACCTCAGGATCCTCCTCAGCCTACCGCAGGGCTAGGCTCCCTGGTGCCGACCACTGTGACTGGCTGCCTTTTAAGTGCAAGGCCACCAGATGGCGCTTCAGTATTTGCAGCCACCTGAGCCCAGCTCCCAGAGCACCCTCCAGGGGTTCCCCGGCCCTGAGTGTCCAGCCCGGCCCCAGTGCCCCTAGGTCGCATCGGCCAGCCTGTCCAGCATCCCGGGGCGCTCAGCACCCGAGCCCCGACTTCTCCCCCACATACCCGAGGAGCGGAAGGTCCAGGTCTCCTCGTCATCGAAGTGGGCGTCGCCCGCGGCACGGTGGTCGCCAGGGAAGAAGGCGTGGGCCACGGTGCCGCCCGGACCATCGAAGGGGTAGCGGTCGTTGTGGTCGGCGCGGGAGAAGTCGATCTGGATGTCGGCCGCGCTGCCTGCCACCTCGTGGAAGTCGAGAGGCGCGATGTCGCTCCACACCTTGAGCGCGTAGTACATGAGCGCCCGCACCGTGTCCCGGCCCAGCGGCGAGTCCCGCGGGAACGTACGCACCCTGGGGAGGGCCGGGCTCAGCCGGGCACACGGCCTGCGAGGGCCCGGCCTTGGCTCGCAGCCCACGGAGCCGCGCGGGAACGTGGGGCATCGGGACTAAGAGACGGCGATGGAGCAGCAGAGTCCGCGCCAGCCCGCCTGCACCCTGACCCTGGACCCCGCCTGGCCACCCACCTCCAGGACAGATTCCGCTTGCTCCACTTGGTCGGGGTTGGCGCCTGGCGCCTCCGGCGGGTCGGAGCCCCCAAGGGCAGGTCAGGCAGGGAGCAGCGTGGTGTCCGCATGAGGGCCAGGGTGGCAGGGTCTGCAGAGAAGCAGTGGGCAGGTGGTGCTTCAGCTAGGGCCTGGACCCTGAGCTGCTGGGGTCGGGGCACAGGACTGACCTAGGACGCCGGTGGCCTCCAGGCCCCCAAACTGCTGCATGGCTGAGATGGCTTTGGACAGCTCCTTCTGCGTTTGCAGCTGCCCCGTCTCAGGGTTGGCTGGGGGTAGGTAGCCAAACCTGCTCAGCCACTCCTAGGGCATAGAGCAGAGGGGTGGGGCTGGGGTGTGGCCCCTGGGGAGGAGCCCATACCCTGGCCTGGTCCCAGTAGCCTCTTCCTTTGCAAGCCTTTAATCTACCTGGCACCCATCTGGTAGGGGTGCACTTGTGCAGTGCATGACCTGTACAACTTCTCAGAGTGGCGCTGCCCCATGTCACTCCTCCTGGGGCAGTAAGATGCCCAGGGCGACTTTTAAGAAAGTGAAGCTGCCTGCATATGGCAGTACAGTCCTGTAATCCCAGGATTCTGGCAATTTAAGCAGTGAGAACCTATCTCAAAGCAAAAAACAGCTGGTGAGATAGCTCAGCAGTCTAAAGTGCTTGCTTAGGCAAACACAGGGCCATGTTTCAATCCCAGGCAACACATGCCATGCCAGCCCCACAAAAAACAAAACAAACAAACAAACAAAAAACAAAAAACAAAAAAAACCTCAAAGCAGAAAACAAAACAAAAACTTAATTCTTTTTTTTTTTTTTTGTCTTTTTGAGACAGGGTCTCACTATGCAGTTCAGGCTGGCCTTGAGCTCACTTTTGTAGCCCAGGCTGGTCTCGAACTTGCATCGATCCTCCTGCCTCAGCCTCCCGAGTGCTGGGATTACAGGCGTGCGTCACCACGCCCAGCTAAAAAAATTTTTTTTAGGTTAACTTTATTTATTTATGTTATGGCTGGCTCAGCCTGCCCTGGGGGTGTGGCTGGCATAGCATGTGGTGCTGGGGATCCGAACCACGTCTCTGTGGTTGCTTAAGCTTGCTGAAGCAAGCACTTTAGACCACTGGGCCATCATGCCAGCCCTGACCTAGGGCCCATTTGTGATATTTGTTTTTGAGGCAGTGTCTCTCTGTGTATCCCAGGCTGGCCTCAAATTCACAGAGATTCTCCTGCTTTGACCTCCTAGTGCTGGGATTACAGGCATGAACCACCATACCCCGCTGGCTGGGCCTGAAAACTTTTATTTGAAGCAGGCAGGCACTGGCCACACTGCCCAGACTGCGCTGGACCTGGGGTCCTCTCGCAGTGCAGGCACTGAGCAGCTTGGAGTGCTTGCTGCCTTGGGGCTGGGGACCCCCACGCAGGCCAGGGACCCCCCTCCGCCCCGCCCCCCCCAGCTGGCAATGGGTAGTTTTGGCACGTTTGGGGTACTCTGAGTGTCCTTCTTAGACTCCTCTGGACTGGCAGAACCAGGGTGCGGGCCCTGCTGTGAGCTGCTGAGGGCTGAGACACTGCCCAGGGGTGGAGTGGAGCTCTGTCACCTTAGGACAAGGATGTGGGCAACCTGGCATTGCCCAATATCTGTGGACCGCAGGCCCAGCTCCTTCAGCCTTGGGCAGGTGGACCTGGGGAGTGGGGACCTCCTGAAGGCCATGCCCGGGTGTTCCAGCTGCACCAGCTGTGTGCACCACGCTGTTGGGGTCAGTGATAGCCTCCGTGAGCTCCGCAGACTGCCCAGGTGCTAGGTGCCCTGCGTGAGACGCAGTCAGTGAGTCTCCACACTCTTTTCTCAAGTTTTACAAATGTTTTAAAAGTTCTGGTTCTGCACGTTTCTTTCCAAGCTCCAGAATGGTACATACTCCTTCCTATGCGGGGAGGGTGGCATGGGTGGAGCTGCAGAACCCAGCACTCCTCCAGGGAGACCCAGTGGGATCTCACAAGGACACACCTGTCCTCTGTCCAGAGCTTGGAGCTAGATGCTACGGCCTCCGCTCGGCCCAGACCCCACGGGCCCCATGAACCATAGTGACAGCTGGTGCACAGGCCCAACCTCCTCACATCTGGCACCTCTGTGCTGTCCCTCTGGGACTCTTGAATGTGGACAAGTGGGGGCTGTGCTGAATGGGACACACAAACTCCTGCGCAGGAACTGGTCTAGGCCACCTGACAGCCGGGGGCTGGGGGCAACTGTGGGGACCACTCCCCAGCAGGGGTGGCCTGCGAGGTGCTTGCAAGCCCCACCTGGAACACAGGGACCGCCACCGTCTTGGTGTACCCTGTCCCACTGGATCACTGCCCGAGGTCCTCCCTGCTGTCACCACAGAGACGACCGCGGTCTCCAGGGCAACAGAGGCTGCAGGAGGCGGGCTGCGTGTGGTGCAGGGTGAACCTTCCAGAAGCCCCAGGAGGAGCAGGAGCCCAGCCTGTGGTGGCCATGATAGCCCAGTGCAGAGTGTGGGGGCAGGGTCGTGGGGCTGCTGAGGCCGAGGCGCAGGTGAGTGTGTGTAAACCTGGCCCTCTGCATTGGCCCTAGGCTGCGGCTGTGGCCTTACTGATCACCACTGACAGCGCACGCATCTGTACACCTCGAGGAGCCTGATGCCCGCAACACCAGCCCCTTCTGTGACTTCAGCTAATTTCCGGCAAGCAAGGCCTCTGCCACAGCTGTCCTATCTCCCCAGCCTGAGTCCCCAGCCACCAGCCCCTCTGAGCTCCACTGCGAGGCTCAGGGGCATCAGCACCCACCGCACAGATGAGGAAACAGGCTGAGAGGCCACTGTAGGGCCAGGCAGCATGACCCCATACTCCTGCTGAGGCTGTGGCCACGGACCCTTACCAAGCCGTGACTCGTGTCCTTCAGCCACCACTGGCCCAGGGTCACCTGCACAGCCACAAAGCTCAGCTAGTGTTGAAGCTGTGGACCACGAGGCCTCACCACGGTGTGGACCCTGCCTGGCCCCTGAGCGCCCTTAGCCTGTCCTTAGGTGCACACTATGGGGCCCAGGGCCTATCCTGCTGTTTGTCCACAGCACGGGGAGGTAGTACCTTAGCCCTTTGTACCACAGACCTACTACGCAAGGGATGCTGGGATCCCCTGAGCTCAACATGCATAGTTGCTCACACAGGGCTGTGGGTCCTACTGCTACCCTATCTTACAGAGGAGAAAACCAAGACACAGAGCAGTTGGGGCACTAGTGGGCTGACAGCCACACCGTCCATGAGGAGCATGGCTCCTCCTGGCAGGCATCACTCCTGCAGCTGCTGGGACATAGGGGAACTCAGAGAAGTTGTGATGGTGGCGAGCCCCAGGCAGCATTCACAGTAGGGGAGCAGCAGGCGCCAAGCCTGGGGCCCCAGGGGCCGAGGAGAACAGCACGTGAGTGGGCCAGGCAGGGCACTGCCGCCGTGCCCGAGAAAGGCCCCTGGGTTCTCCGAGTCCCTGCATGCCTGCTGCACCACCCCATGCCCCCCGATCAGGCTCAGTGCCCTTGAGAGGCATTCAACTCTCCTGGGCCCTGTGGGTCTGTGCATGCCTAAGCCACACAGGCAGCCATCAGGAGGACGTGGAGACCTGCTCTTCTCCTTAGCAGCTACTCACTGTCCCCAGCTCTCCACGTTGGGACAGCCATGTGGGGAGCCCGGCATGGTCGCTGGGGTTGCCACAGAATCTTCCACCACTGTTTCCTATACAATCCTCTGGAACATCTTCCCTGAGGTGTCTCCATAAGGGAAGCCAGGCGTGCAGGGCTCTGAGGCAGCAGATGACAGGCTCTGAGTGCGAGGGCTGTGCAGGGCTGGCTGCATCCTGCAGGGGTCGCCCTGACTGCCCCCAGTTGACCCCTGAGACCCTAGAGGCTCCGCAGGTCCTAGAGCCCATGTCCTGGAGAACTGTGACGTCCACAAGGGGAACAATGCGGGGTACAGTGAAAAGCAGGAGGATCCAGATGGTGCCCGGGACGCTATCCAGGACCCACTGAGAGTGACGGGAGCAGGGTTGGGGAACCCCCGGCCCTGACCCCTGCTGCAGCCAGCCCCGACTCCTCTGATGCCTTCCCTAGCCTCCGGGCTCCTTCGGGGACAGCGGGAAGACATAGCAGCTCTCCCGCCAGCTCCAGCACGGCTCCTGCGTGCATCCGGGGTCCCGGGCCTCAATCCCCGCTTTGTGCTCTGGAGAGGGCCCAGGGGCGCGGCCCCTCCCGGCCGCTGGGAGCCTCAGGCACAAAGGCGCCCTTCTCTCCGAGTGGAGACCAGGGCGGTGGCGCCCCTCGGGGTCTGGAGGCCCGGGAGCCCCCAGCTCCCACCCACCTCTCCAGCTTCCTGCTCCGGGTTCCAAGGGCCACCAGAGGGCGCCCCCCCGCCGCGCTGGGCGCTGCGTGCGGCCAATCTGCACCGGGAGGGTCCTGGCCTGGCTGGGTGCCCGGCTGGGCGCTGCTGCGGGATCCTAGTCCTCGCCCACGGGCTGCACGCCAGGGTCTGTCTCCTGTTCAGGGCCGCTCCACCCGAGAGCCGGGACGCAGACTCGGCGCAGCAGAACCGGGGCAGGGCTGCCCGCACAGCCTCAGGTCAGGCAGGAGAAACTTCCCAGGCTCCGACCCCCAGCGCCCGCGGGTCCGGAGATCCCGCCCCCATCCGGACGCTGCCCGGCGCCTGGTGCTGGGCCTCGGCGCCCACGGGCGTCGCTGGGACAGACGGGACGGACGGTGTATCCAAGTGCACACCCCGGCCACGGGCTCGCGCAGGGTGGGACGCAGGGTCCGGGGCCGCGGCCTGGGCTCCGTGCCCCGTGGACTCGGCTGGTCCGGGTGGCACGTCAGGCCCCCGGCCCGGGACGGTCCTGAAGCTGGGGCTGCGGTACCACCCAAGCCTCGCATCCGAGCGCCAGCACTGAGGGCGCCTGCTGGGAGGCCTGGGACCCCGATGCCAGCGGTGCCTGCCCTTTGCCAGACCCGGTAGGAGACTGCCCGCTCGCCGGCCTCCTGAGCTACTCTATGCTTGCCTCACCCAGCTGGGCGCGGGCCCCGCCTCAGTTTCCCCTGGCGCAAACTCACCACCCCCAGGCTGAGGTCCTCGGCGCGGGGCGCGGGCGCGGGCGCGGGCGCGGGCGCGGGCGCGGCGCACGTCCCGCGGACGGCTCCTGCTAGCAGCAGCAGACGCAGCAGCAGCAGGCACGGAGCCGGGAAGCGGCGCGGCGGGCCGGGACCCCGAGCAGCTCCGCGCGCCATCCCGCCTGCCCGCTCGCCGCCTGCCCGCTCGCCGCCTGCGTCCGCAGCGCCTGCTCCGCAGCGCCAACCCAACTGTGCCTCGCGCTGCCCGCCCTTTGGGGCGGGGCCATGCAAACGCATGCTAATAACCGCTCACCCCGTCCGCCTCTTTAAAGGGCCTGCGCCCAAGGCCTGCTCCCTCCTCAGCGTTAAGCTCGGTCGGACTCGCGGCGTGCCCTCCACCCGTTTTTCGGGGGCGGGACCATGCTAATATTTGCAAAATACCCCTTGGTCTGGCCCGCCACCTTAAAGGGCTCGCACCCGCCCGCCGGTCCTGTTGGGGCCAGGTCTGTGGCAGGGAAGGCAGGCGCACTCCGTGGGGTCCTGGACTGATCCAGGAGAGCGTGCGAGGATCTGGGGGCCACGGTGCTCGGCTGCCTCGGACAGCAGAGTCTGGATTCCTGAACTCCCGCCCAGGCAACCCCTTCGCTGTCTTTCGGAATCTGGCGCCACGACGTCAAGGATGGACGCGTGGGGGCGCCCGCAGGCCGCGTGGGGGTGTGGGCGAGCGTGGGAGGGACCGAGTGTGGAGGTGGCTTGGAGCCCCAGGAGGTCCGTGAGATCTCGAGTGGCGCGGGCGCCTCGGGCCCGGTCTCAAGAGACGTGCGGCTCATGGGTGTTGCAAGCCCGCACATGTCTAGTGCGTGCTCTGTTCTTCCTTCGGTTTTCTTCCTGCCCTACAACCGCATAGGAGGTGCACGCCAAGAATCACGGTTTGCAAGCAAAAGACCCTGAGGCCCAGAGAGCTGTCACCTATCACAGGTGGCAGGGGGGGTTAGCCTCTCATCAGCAGGTGACGTCGTTGGGCCTGTGGTCACCCCTCTCCAGGCACTGCAGTGTCAATGTGGCCAGGGCTCTGGCAGGGGACACGGCCGCAGAGGTCAGCGGGCGCCGCAGGACATGGAGGCCCGCACCGTGAGCAGGTCGCAGACAGCAGTCTGGCATTGTGTTCTCGGAGGGACCATGCAGAACACCGGTTCCTGGGGTAGGGGTGCTAGGCTGGCATCGGAGACTCCACTGCTACCACCTTCTGGCATTGAAATTGCCCAGAAAACAAGCACAGAGACCTCGCTGGTGATGCACCCTGTAATCCCAGCACTGCAGAAGCCGAGGCGGGAGGAGCTTCACGCATTGGAGACCAGCCTGGGTTACAAAGTGAGCTTAACGCCAGCCTGAACTGCATAGTGAGACCCTCTTGCAAGAAGGCTAAAATAAATACATACAAATAAATGAAACTGGGGAGCAAAGCCAGGCATGGTAGGGTACACCTGTAATGCAGGACTGCAGGTGGCTGAGGCAGGTTCACAAATTTAACCCAGTGCAGTTTGGGCTGGCCTTGTGCTCACTTTCGTAGCCCTCAGGCTGTCTGGAGCTCACAGAGATCCTACTGGGCCAACCTGCAGAGTACTGGGACCACCCAATGTATTAGCCATTGTTACCCTCCTATTACGCTGTTTTGTCTCTTTAACATAAAAACTGTAAAAATATAGTAAAAAAAATGTTAAAGGCCGGCCAGATAGATCAGCAGATTAAAGTGCTTGTTTAGGCAGACTCAGGGACAAGCCCCATCCCAGGGGTGCACCGTCATCCCAGGGCCACAGTGAGATGGCGATTGAGACTGGTGTAGTGCCATGTGCCTGTACCCCAGCGTTTGGGAGGCTGAAAGCAGGAGGATCACCATGAGTCTGATCTGTGCAGTGAGACCCTGTAGACCTTCTACTAATTACGCAAGAGTCCATGTATGAGAATGTAATCACCTAGGGGCTGGGGCAGGAGGACTGGTGTGGGCTTGAGACCATTCTGAGCTACAAAAGTGAGCCTAAGGCCAGCCTGAACTGCACAGCAAGACCCTGTCTCAAAAAGACAAGAAGTAGACAACAAAGAAAAAAATAAGTGCCGGGCGTGGTGGCGCACGCCTGTAATCCCAGCACTCCGGAGGGTGAGGCAGGAGGATCAACGTGAGTTCGAGACCAGGCTGGGCTACAAAAGTGAGCTTAAAGCCAGCCTGAACTGCATAGCGAGACCCTGTCTCAAAAAGACGAATAAGTAAGTAAGTAAATAAATAAATAAATAAACGGTAAACAGTGCTAGGGATGTAGCTCAGTGTGAAGGGCCTTGGTCCAGTCCTAGCATCATGAAAACAGAAAAAAAAAAAAAAAAAAAAAAAAAAATCAGACATGGTGTAGGCACCACCTCAGCCCTCAGTGAGCTATGCAGGGACTGTGTGCGTGTGTACATATGCGCACACCTACACGTACGCTGGCTGTGGTCAGGCCTGAGTGGCCTGGACCATATCACCAACCGTGCCCTGGAGGAGACTTGGGATCAGCTGGGGTTGTAACAAGTCTGTGGGGCTGTGACAGGCAAGGCCCTGGGCACTCCAGCCCTGGTATGGCGGTCTCCAATCTGTGTCCCCAAGATGTTCACAGGTGACCCAGGAACATTTGAAGGTGCCACTGTTCCAGGGCAAGTGGCCAGGGGGTCACAGGCGGGCGGGCCCATGGCAGCCTGCTCTGGAGCTTGTCCGACTCCCAGTGTGCGGCCTTGTCCTGCTGTCTCCTGTGCCCAGCGCCTTCCAAGTCCTCCTTCCCAACTCTTAACCCAGCAGCAGGCGCCACCACCCACCCACAGAACACTCGGCTTCCTAAACTGCGTCTTGCCTGGGTGGACACCAATGCCTGGCCCTGCACAGCACTGGCAGCCCACAGGCTGTCCCGTGCCCCGCCCAGCTCACTCACTGAGATGTGTCCTGTCACCCCCACCCCCATCAGAACCTCCCTTTTCCTGGCTGAGCCGGTTCTGTATGCCCATTTGCTCAGGGCTCTGGTGAACAGTGCTGCAGGAATGTCCTGGGAGGCGATGCCCCTCGGCTTCCTCGGTCACCCTGGCAGGGCGTCATACCCACCCCTGCACCCTACTGCACTTCGGAGTCCTTTCTCCCTCACTCCATGGAGCAGCTCCTCCCCTGCCCAAAGCCCCAACGGGCAAGCAGCTGCCGCGCCAGGGGTGTGGGCGTCGGGCTTCCCAGCTGTAGACCAGCTTAAGGCGTTATCCCAAAGCGTTACTTCCTGAACAATAACGAGAAAGGAGATACACCTCTACTTGATTTTATTGAAGTACACAAAGTACCACCTTTGCAAACTTCCACTTCCCCAGGTCCCACTACGGGCCCCAGGGGCAGTGGCAGGGCCCCAGTGAGGTGGGTCTGTGGGGTCAGCCCGTGTTTGGGGTTTACAGTGTAGCGCCAGGCTGGGTCAACTACGCTTGCAGGAGTCAGAGGTCTGCAGGGAGTGCATCTCCACAGCTCTTGTGCTGCTGCAGGGCCCACATCCTTCCCACTACCCTACTTTGGGCCTGTACCAGACACCTACGTGACCTTGGGCCCTGAGGACGGCCGGCTGGCTGAGGTCTTCATCCCACTGGCCTGTGCATGCATGTACAAAATGAGCGTGTGTGCTGCTGGAGCCAATGCCCATCAGACCCTGCTGAGGTGTGGGTCCCCACATAGCCCATACAGGAAGGAGGTGGGTGCTACCTCCTGTCACCACGGAGATCCATGGATAATGTGCCAACCTCTTGTGAGTGCAGTTGGCCCCGAGGACACATCCTGTCCTGAGTGACAGTGGCTGTCCAAGTTCATCTGCATGACAGCCTCTCTTCCCCACCTTCCTTTACCCATGAAGGACTTCTGGATGGGACCCGATGCCTGCTCCGAGTCTGCAGCTGCTGGCTTCTGGCCCCATCCACTGGCCCATGTGGCTTCTGCTATCGTGCCGAGCCCTCAGGCTCACCCTGTGTAGGTCCCACACAGCCCCGGGACAGCAGGTTTTCAGGGAGCCCCAGCTTGCTCCTGCGGAGTGGAGGTTGGGCCGATTTGGGCACCTGTGCTGGGGTCTGGTGGGCAGTGGGAGCGTGCCTGTGCCTGGCCTGTGCTCTGTGGTGCTCACCATCCTGTCTGCCTGTGGCTTCCAGGACCTGCCTGCTGCCCACATCCTCTGCCCATCCAGTACCCTGCTCTGCCTCACCTGACGCGTCTCACGTCCTCAAGTTGCTGAGTGCCAAGGACACCAGGCAGGGCTGCTGGGCAGCAGAGGCCCTTGGAAGGCAGTTGCCTTGGCTCAGCTAGGAACAGCTTGGGGACGAGGCTGAGCCCAGCACTGTGCGCCAGAGTCCACTAGGCTGGGCCAGTGGTGAGGCCTCGCTCTGGCCCAGCCATCTGCTCATCCCGGGTACCACAACCTCTCTGTGCACTGCAAGTTGCCCAGCAAGTGGCCTCCTGGGTGCCTTCTTGCCTCCCCCGCTGCCCCTGCTGCATGGGTAATGAGCTCATAATTAAAGCCACTTCTCATGCTGCCTGCCTGCAGAAGGGTGCATGGGCCTACAGGGGAGGGCAAGCCTCCTTCCCCAACCTGGGGCAGCTTCCAGGCACCCGGAGCCTCCCACCCTGCCCCACACACTCAGCCACTGGCCCTGGGCCTACCATGGTGCAGGGATGGGAAGAGGGTAGAGGGGAATGTTTGCCCTACAGGGGCTGACAGGACAGCGGTGGCACTGTCACAGGGAGGGTGGAGCCTGAGACGTCACACTATGTGGCAGGACTCCACTTCCTGTCACCATGTCTGCAGCTGGCCCTGAAGGCTCCATTGTACCCCAGACCCTAGTTCTGGCGACCCTTCAAAGTGGGAAAACCAGAAGCAGAACAGTGACTGTGTGTGAGGCTTGGAGGCAAACATGGGAGGAAAACGGCTGCCGCAGTGCAGACCCCACGCCACAGCCTGTCAGAAAAGCGCCGTCTAGCAAGCCCTTCCACACAAAGAAAAGATGGCCAGGTATGCTGGTACACACCTATAATCCCAGGACTTGGGAAGGCTGAGGTAGGAGGCTCATAAATTCAAGTCCAGCCTGGAAATATTAGCTTGACTGTTTCGAAGTAAAGAAAGGGCTGGGGTCACAGCTGAAGGATGCAGCATCCCTGGGTCCCATGCTATGGTGGGGAGAAAGAAACTAGGGACGAAGCCTCAGGAAAAGTTGGGACAGCGGTAGCAAGGCCGCCTCCCTCCCCTTGCCCCTGTGCAGCGCAAAGCCACTGCTAAGCGGCCTCGGTCCTGAACGCAGGGAGCAGTGGCACTTTCTGCAAGCTCCTGCTGGGTCAAGGCCAGAGTGCAGATGGCAAACATCTCTTCAGCCACGACTTGGGCGCAGACCATGTCCCCCAGCACCCCTGGAGGACCCAGGCATGGCCCCAGGGACTAGTGCAGAGCAGCAAGCATGGGCAATGGGGCCTTGGGGTGAAGGGTGGAGACCACCCCAGGAGCAGTGCCACCTGGGTCTGCACCTCCATGGGAGGAGCCCATCTAGGGGCTGGTGTCGCTGAGCCTTACACTCACAGGACACCACCCTGCACAAACACTAAGGGACAACGGCTGAGTCAGCAGGCCCGATCTAGGAAAGACGGCTAGCCTGTTCCAACAGCACCACACGGCACACAGCCACGGGAGGCTATGGCCACCAGGCTGGGGACCATGGGAAGGACAGCTGGTGGCAGAAAGGCCAGGCACGGGGTAGTGCTCCCCTCCACCCCGTAGCTGGTCAGGGGCCACAACGCAGGGGAAGTACTTTAGTGCAAGCCCAGCTGTCCCCAAGTGCCAGGGCCAAGTGACAGATGGTGGGGGTGGTGAAAGGCCACATGCCAGGAAGGAAGAGGCTGCTAGTCTGCTGGCTAGAAAAGCTTTCTTCTCATTTTATTCGATGATACATTTTCACAGAAACATGATATTATTTACAAATATACAGGTAAGAGGCTGCTGGTCAAAAATCTGAAACTGAAAATATCATCAAAAAATTAATTTATAAAAGCCGCCCCAGGGAGGGACGCCCGATGGGTCTGCAGGAGGCTGCTGGGCCCAGCCTGGTCTCAGGAAGCGCTGGTCTGCAGGTTTTTGGAAGCTGCAAGCATTGCTCTGACTTTGGCCATGAGGTCCTGTGCGTGCAAGAACATAGGGGACCTGTGGGGTGAGGCGCCCAACAGGCAGGGCTCCTCCCACCCAGACAGGGAGATCCGCACCCACCCGAAGGGCTCCGGATGCAGCCTGGACCATTGGTGGATGGTGACTGCAATGATGGCACAGGAGGGACAATGGGAAGAGACCACGCTTGTCTTTTTTTGTGCATTTGGAACAGGGTCTACAGGGTCTCACTACACAGATCGGACTCAGAGTGATTCTCTTGTTTTAAGCCTCCCTACCGCTGGGATTATAGGCATGCACCACCACACCCAGTGTCAAACTGTTCGCTCAGTGCGTCCCAGGGGCAGGGTCACCAGGGCATGCTGGGGAATGAACCCTAGCCGGCCCTACCACACCTGTCTTACCTGAGTTATTTTGCTCTGCACGGAGGAGACAATTGCTGAAGAGATCTGGCCTTCTTTTTCCTGAGAAACTCCCCTGGTGCAGAGAGACAGATGGAGGGTCGCTCACACTGGCAAGGTGACACGCACCCACAGCCCGCCCCACCAGAGGTCACGCTGGGGAAGCAGGCACTCAAGCATCTCATGGGACACACACGGTGTTCTACAAAGCAGAGCTGACTCCAAATAGCTGCGTGTCATGTATTCACTCTTCCTGGTGTTCGGACAGAACTGAGTCTCACACATGCTAACACGTGCTCTCCCATTGGGCTACCTGCCGGTCTTCTGGTTTTATCTGGAAACAGGGTCTCCCTGTCACTGAGCTGCTCAAGATGGGCTCAAGCTCCCCATTCTCCTGCCTTAGCCTCCCAGAGCGCTGGATCATGGTGTCATCACCGAGGCTGGCTCTCTTATTGCAGCACTAACCACGTAAAACACTGATAGAAAGGAAGGGTGCCAGGAGGAAGTGTTACCAAGAGAAGGACCACGGTGTCGCTGTCCTGGGCTGTGGGAGGCTGTCCAGACAGCAGCTCCTGGGAGCCGTGGGCCCAGCCACATGCGTGGTTGGGAAGCCTGGCAACCAAAAGCCTCCCATGGCCTGGGCGCACGGCCATGGCAAGCCAGGAGTGATGCCTGTCTCAATGCCACCTGTTTCCCTTGGGCAGCATGTGTATCCAGCTGGAAAGTTACTCAGACCCTGGCCTTTGAGATGGTGCCAACCATGGGCACCTCGGAGGGCTCTCGTGCCCATGGCAGGCCCAGCACACATGGTGGCTCTCAGCCCGTTCTCGTCTACTGGGGCTTCCTTTGCCTGGGTGACCTGCTGCTGCTCTCCTGAAAACCGACTGCCCAGAGGCTTGGTTACCTGGAGCGCTCCTGGCTGGAGCCCCGGCTCTCCACAGGAGAGATGCTGGCTGAGTGGGCCGAGGGCGCTGCAGGCCGGTGAGCTGCCTGCTTGCTAGGGGATGCCGACTGAGACCGGGCCTTGGCCTTGGTCCGGGACTGCGACCGTCTCTTCTTCTTCTTCTCATGAGGGCTTCTGGAAGGAAAATGAGAGAAGTGCGCATCTGCCGAAGGCACAGAGGACCAGAGAGCCTGCTGTGTGGGTCTGCGTCCATCCTGGGTGTGCAGTGGGCCTCTGTGCACCTCAGAACTGAGGCCTGGAGGGTGCTCCAGGTTAGCAGAGTTGGGAGTGGCCGCTTCCTACAAGGACGAGTGGCCCAAAGCCCGGCACCAGGAGGCAAGAATCAGCCTTCTGTGTACACATAAAACACCTAAGTCAGGCAGCCAGGATTTATGCTGCTCGAATGAGAACACACTGCAGGGAAGATGATGAATGCTCAGCTCTGCATATAGCCAGGCCCAGCAACAAGGCCTGGCGGCCAGGTGCCCAGGCTGGGATTCCTGAGCTGCTCCCTACATCCAGCGTCAGCTCAGCTCTGATGGTGTCTCCATTTCTCCAGGGAAGTCCTCCAATGGAGGCCCCCCACCATAGATGCTTTCCAAACCCCAGCCCACACCTCTTTCATACTGCTGAGCTCCAAATCCACTCAGCTGTGATCTGTTTTGTCCTCAGGGTATTTTTTTGTGAGGCAAGTCTAGCTGCGTAGCCTCAGCCTCCTGAGTGTGAGGACCTCAGGTATGTGTGTCCAGCAACAGCCTGTGCAGGCAGCCTACAGCCTTTGCACCAGGTGCTCCAGGTCCTGGGACAGTGAGTCTGCATTAGACTGCTTCTGAGCCACCACACCTCTGCCACCTGCCTGAGGGGTGGACTCATCCTAGCCTGTCTGTTGGCATGCACCTGGCTTGCTCGGGCTGGGATCAGCAAAGACCCTTCCCATCCAGGCAGACCCTTTAGTCTCTAGGACATACCTGGGACCCATGCATTACCTGCTAGCCCTACCCTCAGGCCAGTTGCTCCTGGGTTGAGCCCCTTGGTCCCTTATGAGGGAGGGCCAGGTAACACTGGCATGAGATAGTGGTCTTGCTGGGTCTGAGATGTGCTGTGGTGGCTGGGCCTGGCTCGCCATGAGTGCGCTTCTTGGAGGCTTGCCCAGCACCTGGCACAGGTGTGAGAGCTGACAACATGTGCAGGTGGGATAAACGTGAGGCACTCGCTAGACTATACCAGCACAGCACACTGGGCCTGGGCCGTCGGCAGCCTGTCATGCCACAGAAGGAACTGGGTTGGGGGCGGGGTGTCCAGCCACTGTGAGATGCTGCCCTTGCTGAAAAGCACTCTGGCCAGGGACCTGGCGTCTTGTACAGGCCATGGGTGAGAGTGGAGCTGCTGCCAGAAGCTCTGGTGTGAGGGAGGCATGTACGCTGCATGAGGCTCTGCACCTTTCTTTTCTCTCACATTCAGTGAACCCTTGTGCTGAGCTATATTCCCACCCTTTAAGACAGAATCTAACTTCACCGTCTTAGCTGGGCAGGAACTTGAGGTTCTCCTGCCTCAGTGCTGGAATTACAGGTGTGCTCTATCACACCTGACTGTTTCTGTTCAATCTATAATCCACTAATTAATTCTAATTAGTGAATTAAGATTCCAATCCACTGGGATTTCAAAGGAAGCAGCAAACAGCATATTAAAGTATGTGCTATCATGTGACCCTAGACTAGAATAATCAAAGTCACAGTGGTGCCTGGCTCAGGGGGGTACCCCTGCAATCCTGGCTCGGGTGGACAGCAGTCTGAACTCACCAGTGACCTGACCATGTCCCTGCTGCAAGAATGCAGCAGCAAGTACTCCACCAAAACGGCCAAGGCCCACTGTATGTGTGGCCACAGCACCCACTGTGAATGAGCCTCAACCTGTCAGGGGCAGGTTTGTATTCTAAAGCATTTCTCTGAGCTGGCCTTTAGTCTGTGGCTCTCCCCTCTTGGAAGGAACATGGTGTGGACCTCCACAGTCTGCAGCTTGGAAGACCAGACCCTGCCCCACCCCACCCCACTCCACCCCGCCGGCAACCTGGGCCAAGGCGCCTCCTGGCCCCAGGCTCACTTCTGAGTGACTCTGGCACTCACTGCTCAGGTGAGACGTGGCTAAAAAGACCTGTCCTCACTGAGTCACTCGGGCATCCTGGTCAGCACGGTGTGGCCATGCAGCAGGGCTCTCCTAGAGCCTCCCCTATTCTGTGGCTCTGAACACTGGCTTTTTGTCTTTTTGAGACAGGGTCTCGCTATGCAGTTCAGGCTGGCCTTGAGCTAACTTTTTATAGCCCAGGATGGTCTGAAACTTGCACCAATCCTCCTGCCTCAGCCTCCCAAGTGCTGGGATTACAGGCATGTGCCACCATGCCTGGCTCTGGCTCTCTCCTTTTTTTTTTTGGCAGGACCAGAGTTCAAACTCAAAACCTCAAACTTGCCAGGCAGGCACTTGTGCCATGGAACTATCTCCCCAGCCCCCAACAAGTTCTTTCTTCCAAGAAATTTGTCCATTTGATCTAAGTTGTTAAAATTAACTAAAACAAGATTTATTTCTTTAACATTATTTTTAATGTTTGCACAGTCTTTCATTCTTTTTTATTTTATTTATTCAGTTTTTGAAACAGGGTCTCACTGCAGTTCACACTGGCCTCAAATTTGTGGCCATGGCACTGTCCTGCCTCGGCCCACCAAGTGCTGGGATTACAGGTCACTATGTCCATCAAGTCTTACATTTCAATTAATCCAACTAAAGTGCTACCAATTCTTTGATCACTTCTGAGGAAGCATCTTTTTCATTTTCTCATGCACTGTTTTTGACCTTACTTTTATCATTCCCTTACTATTTGAGTTTACTGGTTCTTTCTTCCCAGCTCCTTCAGATAGGTCAGATCACTGTTTCTTTTACTTGTCTGTCTTAGAAACACCAAAGGCTCCTCTTCCTCCTAAGCACAGCTGCCCTGGACCCTGGGCAGACCTCTAGAGACTCAACCTCTATTATTCTTTGCTATAAAACCTCACCCTCTTCCTCTGGGACTTCTCTGACTTAGAGCAGTTGGGAAGTGCCACTCTGCACTTCATGGCACAGAGGCCGTGCCCGTGGGCTGGGAACCTTTCCCACTGGTGCCACCTGGGCTCTGCAGCTGCTGGCCGCAGTGCTGTGGGAATCCTAGGGTGCTCACTGTGGTGCCATCACGCTCTGGCTGTCGCGTCCTTGAGCAAAGCGACACCTGCAGCGTGGGGAGACACAGCCCAAGCCTGTGCTCACTTCGGCACACACACGCTCCACAGCCAGTCCCATTGCCAGTGCCACTCAGCACTCTGCACTGGGATTTTCTGCCTCTGAATTCTGTTTTCTGCATTCATATCCAGAAATAGTCCAACCTAAGATTTCTGCGCCATCACTGGATTTCACCACGTCTGCCGACACTTAATGCAAATGCACCAGCGCATGCTGGGTCCTGAGCCAGGCAGGGCCCTGTGTTCTCGAGGGACGTGCTCCCCACTGGACACCCAGATAGCCTGCGGCTGTTCTGAGACACAGTCTTGCTCTGCAGCCCAGACGTGCTCCAAGCCCTGACCCTTCTGTCTCACCCTTGAGGGCTGGGATTCCATGCCTACACCACACGTCGGCTAAGCAGTATCCCTTCTACCGCCTTGTTCATTTGTCCTGTTGGTTCCCTGGAGCCCTTTCTTACTGCTTTTTGAGTTTAGTAGAGCAGCTATAATCGTATTACAGCCTCTATTGGCTCTTAGCTCCTTTCAGTCAGTGGCCATGGGGCTGGGGCCATGCCCTGCAGCACAGTGGTCCAGATGAAGGACATTCACTCGCGGTAACTAGAGCCTTCTGGCGACACAGCACTCCACCCTCGCACATCACCTACCCACAGCCCCCTAGTGCTTGCGCGTAGCCCTTCCTGACGAGTCGTCAGTCACCGAGAAAGTGAATGGGGGGAAGGTGGCCGCAACATCTCATCAACATTCTGTGGCAAGTACTTCGTAACACACTCACGAGGTTTTGTACATTTGCTACATTTTCATGTTGCACTATATTTTCATTACTACAGATCTAGATTTCTAAGTGTGTACTGGTTGTGGGCTGGGGCAGGGAAGGTACCAGGTGAGTCTGGAATACCAGGTTGAGATGTCAGCAGCAGGGCAAGGTAGCTAATTTCTAATGTCACCCCCCTACCCCACCAGATCTGTTTCAGCACCAAAGTTAATTCAAGGACAAAGCAAGAACTCTTCTGGTAATGGATCAGTTCATTTCAGAACATGTCCTTTACTTATACCAGAAGTGTGATGAATTGCAAACGTTAAATTACTTGCTTGGAGGATGGATGTGCACACTGCAACAGTCGTGTGCATTCTATGTAGCACTACCAAGGCACAGAATCTCTCTTTTTTTTTTTTGGTCTTTTTGAGACAGGGTCTCACTATGTAGTTGAGGCTGGCCTTGAGCTCACTTTTGTAGTTCAGGCTGGTCTCGAACTTGCACCAATCCTCCTGCCTCAGCCTCCCTAGTGCTGGGATTACAGGCGTGAGCCATCACACCCAGCTAGAAGAATCTCATTTTTAAACAAAGTGGAGGCTGGGCGTGGTGGCGCACGCCTGCAATCCCAGCACTTGGAAGGTTGAGGCAGGAGGATCTGTGTGAGTTGAGAGCAGCCTGGGCTACAAAAGTGAGCTCAAAGCCAGCCTGAACTGCATAGCAAGACGCTGTCTCAAAAAGACAAAAATAAAAACAAACAAACAAAAAAACCAAAGTGGGCTTGCACAAGAAACTGGGTGGCACCACCCAGCTGTCCAGGTCCTCTGAGCATATTCTACTTTTAAATTTTTTTTTTTTTTTTTTTTTGGTCTTTTTTGAGACAGGGTCTCACTATGCAGTTCAGGCTGGTCTTGAGCTCACTTTTGTAGCCCAGGCTGGTCTCGAACTCGCACTAATCCTCCTGCCTCAGCCTCCCGAGTGCTGGGATTACGGGTATGTGCCACCACGCCTGGCTCCTTTAAATTTTTTTTTTTTAAATTTTTTTCTTGTTTCAGAACTTCTGTTTGTTTATTTATTTTTGTGGCCAGCTCAGCCTGCCCTGAGTGCAGGGCTGGTGTGGCACGTGGTACCGGGGATTAAACCGCGGTCCCTGCCAGGCCCTGCATATTCTACTTTTAAAAAGGCTGCTTCTCTATGGCCCAACACAACTGCCCTCAACCTACCTGACCATGAGACAAGACGCTCTTGTTAGGGCAGTGCTGGGTGGGCAGTGCAAACAGCAGTTAGAGTCCCCAGATGTTGCTGCGTAAATGGGTTTGACACCCCTTCTGCTCTCTGGGGGCTGATAGGCACCATGGGTTTCTGGGAGCCAAAGCTATGGCCCTGGTCACCACACATAGCACTGGCCTGAACTGTGAATGCCCCAGACTAGAGAGGATGCCAAGTGAGAGGCTTGCCATCCCTATTGACAGGTAAGGGGCAGAGCTGGGGATATCCATCGAGGGTGATCGGACCTGAGACCTCACGGTCACTGCCCTGAGCTGTCTCACACAGGTGGACAGCAACCTCGCTGTTCCTCCAAGGAATCCCAGGAGCCAGCGCCTGAGCAGCAGTGGCCTACCTGGAGCGGGCTCGTTTCCTACTGGCCCCGGGGCTGCTGCTCATCCGGTAGGCAGTGGGCATGCTTCTTTCTTCCCGCCGTCTCTCAGGGGAGTGAGCTCTCCTCCGAGGGGACCGAGAACGGGACCTGGATGGAAGATGATAGGTGGTAGGTTAGCTCTGCAGTCTGGCAACTGTTGTGCACCCCTGTGCATAGAGACCAGACCCTGAGGCTTCCTGCAGGTGCAGCAGCACAGCCCTGACCTTTGCAGCCCTGCTGTCACTGAGCTCCATCCCTCAGAGGCAGAGGGCCCCCACCCCCACCCCATGTGGCGTGCTGAGGCCAGCCCAGGGTGGGCTCCTCCTCCTCCACTCCCCTCCACCTATGGTTTTCCACTCATAGATGCTGCAGCAACAGCTGGTGTGGGACGGTGCTGAGACCGTGGGCCATACACCTGTCTGAACACTGGCCTGTGAGATCCTGAAGGCCCTGGAGATAGAGGGCTGTGCCTGGAGCTCTTGCCTGTACTGACCTCAGGCTGCTGTTGGCAGGAATGGGCAGGAGCATGCTGGCATGGGTCTATACCTTGGCTCACTCCAGAGCATGCCATCTCACATGGCATGGGCTCAGTAGCAAGGCCATTCCAGCCTTCCTGCCTCCTTTCTGGGGTTAAAGGACCCATCTGCCCAGCCTACACTGGGCATGGAGGGCCCGTGAGAGCCTTGGCTGCCAGAGGAACCAGGTCCTCAGTGTGAGCTCCCTTGGATGGCACTGGGACTAAATTCTTTGTTGTCAATGAAATTAGTGCTTCAGGAAAATCTGCGATAAGCAGAAGTCTGGGGGAAAAATCATTTCGCCCCACTGTTTCCATGACAACCCACTCAAAAACAATAAAGAACAGCAGCTTGATTTTTGTCATTTAAAAAAGTTCTCCACTGAAATCATTTGCTACATTAATTAAAAGCCCCCAAAACAACACACAGGTGTGCCAAGATACCCCCCCAAGCCATCCTGAGCACCTGGCCCCCCCCAGCAAGGCTCCTGCGGAGTGACACATGTGAGGGCTACCTCCCCGACCTGCCCTAACGTTCCTATAACAGGTTATAAAGTGAGGGCAGTTAGACACCTTGACATTTTACCAGGCTTTCCCTCAAAAGAGCTCCGGGAGTCAAATCTGTCCAAGGTCGAGGCTGCCTGACAACTCTCTCGCTGGGCTGCTGCTGCCACTGCCGCTCGGCTCTGACAAGGCTCCGCGCTCGGGGTCCCTGGGGAGGCCGTGTGCCTGTGGTCGGAGGCACACACTTCACACTCAGAATGGGCTGTGCCAGGCAGGGTGCTACCAGAACTCGGAAAGGGCTCGCTTACCAGAGCTCTAGCACCTATAGAATGCTTAACACAGGAGTCTACAGTAAGCTCAGGAGGCAGGACAAATATATTTGCTCTTAACACCTACAGACTCGTGACTCTGCATACAATACCTTGTGGCATGGCTATCGCTGTTAGACTTCTTCAGAGTGAAGTGCTGTCGCAGAATTCCCATCAGCGGGGAATAAAGCCCACCCCACAGCTGGGAGCAGTTAACAGCAGTAGGTAATTCTTCACATGAAAGAAGCGTAGTGATTCTTATTCTGTTAACCAGGCCTTTACCACAGCTACCAGGTCTCAGTGCCAGAAAGGGGGTTCCACCTTATACGAAGCTCATCTACAGAGTGGCACGGAGGCTTCTTAAAGACAAAACTGCCTTGGTTAACAAGTTTAGAGCGTATTCTCTCAGTTACATAAAATCACAAGGATTTGCTCTCAAAGGCATAAGGAGACCTTTTTCTGTGATAAAACTCCAGAAATTTTATCTGAGTGACAATATGTATGTTTATAAATAGGTACATTTCACGAGCGCTCAACCCCTGGTTTATTCCACTCAGGGTGCCACCTCTGGGCCTTCCAGGAGCTGGGGAAACTGCAGGCAGCCTAGTGCCAGGGCTGACTCTCCCTGCAAAAGCCAGGAGGCCCCCAACTTAGTCTACCCAGGCAATGCAGAACCCCAGCTTCACCTGTCAGGGATCCCATTCATTTCATAAGCTACAGCAACTGTCCCCACACCAGCAGAGCCACTGGTACCAAACAGGACCCTGTGAGTATCAGTTTCTTCTTTTACCAGGATTAAAAGACTGAATTATCTTTTATTGGTTTGCTGTGCAGTTTGTCACATGGGGTGAGGGGAAGAGACAGTGGAGAACTGTTATTTTCAGATTTAAAATATGACCTCAGTTTCACCCAAATTATTATTTCTACTCAAATATTAAACTATTAAAATAGTTTGGGCTGGGAAGGTAGCTCAGCAATCTAAGTGCCTGCCTGGCAGGCACAAGGACCCGAGTTTGATCCTCAGGTTCCACAAGCTGTGCAGGCCCTTAAACCCTTGGCATGCCGTGTTGGCCAATGAAGCTGGCCGTGCTGGCGGACTCCTGTAAGCCCAGTACTGGGGAGGCTGAGACAGGAGGATCACTACAAGTTCAAGCTGTGTAGTGAGACCCTGTACAAAACTAAATAAATAAAAGATTAAAGAAATAATACCTATGCTAACCCCAAGGCTCCCTGTGGGGATAGGCTCCAGAAAGAAACTTGGTATTCACACAGGAACTCTTTGTGGATAGTCTAAGACCCACTTGGAACCCCGGCCGGGCCAGGCCGGGCTGGGCCAGGCCAAGGAGCAACCAGACACCAAGATGAACATCGGGCAGTCTTGGCTGAAGTTTAAGGACAGATGCAGTTCTGGGCATTATCCCTGCGAGTGCAGTTTAGCAATATCTGCTCCTTAGAGTTGAATTTCAGTTTCAGATGAGTCAAGGGCGTGAATGTGTCTTCATTTCAAGAAGACAGAGACCTCGCTGCTGTCAAGACACAGATGGGAACAAGCACAACGCAGGAAAGAAGAGTAGTGTGCTCCTGCCAGTGTGGAGCACAAGGCGCCAGACCCAGGGGCCTTGTGAGCGGACACAGTGATCTTGGTGACCCGAAGGAGACTTCGGTTGTGACTCACTTGCTCCTGGGTCCTGGCCACCCTTCCTCTGGAGTAATGAGGACATGGGGCTTCAGCAGTGCAAGTGGCCCCACAGTAAGCAGACTCACCAAGAGAAGGGCCTCCAGACCTACCACCCTGCACTTTCTGTAGGACCACAGTGACTCAGTGGGAGAAGAGGTAGTGCACAACACCACCATTAGACATGTCCACAAAGGTGGCTTCTTATTGAGCTGGGAGCAGCCTGACAGGGACCAATCAAGCCACTCAGGCCAAGAGCCTGGTGCTTCCCATGGCGACAGAGCATCAGTAATGGCGTCTGTAATGGGTTATGCTAGCTGTAGAGGCAGCTTCGTAGAAAGCAGCAAAGTAGCGCTTTTGGTATTTTGATTGAAAGTTTGTTTTCATATTGTCAGTAATCTTCACTAAGGAAGCAAATGCCATTTGCATATTTTATTTGCAGCCACAGCATTTGAAATCCATTTGCATCCTCAGCATGGCAAAGGCCAGCCAGGCTAGGACTCAGCAGGTTACCTGCCTCCACCATAGAGGACCACAGAAGACCACAGTGGCTGAGCTGGGGTGGGCAGGGCTGCTCAGCGTGAGCCCTTAGGAACCAGCTCCTAGGGCCCAACTGCTCTATACATTCTAATTCCACAGCTGGAAGGCTTGTTTCATAGCATCATCAGTCCTTACTGCAGACTGAACCCAAAGCAGTGTCACTGAGCTGCACCTTCAGCCCATCATCACGATCACCACCACCACCACCACCACCACCACCACCACCACCACCACCACCACCACCACCACCATCATCGTCGGCATTTCAGACAGAGTCTCATTAAGTTGTGCAGACTGGGCTCAGCCTCCCAGAGTGCTGAGAATGTCTTTTATAATAAAAGTCATGCTTTGCTTTATTTTACCTATACATTAAAGCTGGATTCCCAAAAAATCTGACTTATTCAATAAACTTCACAGTCAGTTATTCCACTAAAACCAACTGTAAGTCTTTTAAATACTACCTCAGTCACTGAGAAAGATTAAAAAGTTTGAGAATTACCAAACACTCAGCTGTACTGACACAATAAAACATTTTCACTGTAGGTCAAATTAAGAAGGAAGTAGGGGCTTACTGTGGTAGAAACTGTAATGAAAATAATCTTGACTTAAATTTTTTTCTTGTACCTGAAGATTATAAACTAAGGAGTAGAATTTGCATTTCTGGACTTACCAGTGCTGAGTATATAAAAATAATAAGTCACTTTTAATGTATTTAGTACAGGGTCTACAGGGTCTTACTACATAGATTGGATTCAGTGATTTTCCTGTTTTTAGCCTCCAAAGCACTGGGATTACCGGAACATGCCACCACGCTCAGTCTTATTCCCATCTTAGCATGCCCCAGGGCGAGGCTGGCATGCCATGCCAGGGATTGAAACCCCCCACCCTCCAGTCTCTGTGTCTAAGCAGGAGCTTTAATTTGATGAGCTATCTGGCCGGCAGTAAGGCACACTTATGTGTAAATCTAAGCCTATTTTAAAAGAAAAAGTAACATAAAAAACAACTTAGCCATTATAGATCAGTGCAAAGAAGAGGTAGTATCTGGACCCTGACACTCCACGGTGTGAGGAGCACACAGCTACTCAAACCCAGCAAGGATAGCCTGGGGCCGTCCTTCATGGTCCCAGTCACGGGGAGGTGGCCCTGTTGCACAGGCTGCTGGGTGCTGGTGTTGGGGTGGCCCCCACCTGGGGACCATGGATGACCTATACCATCGCCTCTGAAAGCAAGAGAGAAGAGTTCTCTGGGTGTGGTGTGCTTGGCATCTGATTTAGTCTCCTGGCATTTCCTTTTAGCTTTATCATGGCATAAGAAACTTTCTCAAGTGAGAAATTTCTAGTTTTTATCTGCAATACAAATTCCTGGGAAAGTAGAACTCAAAAACCAAAAATATGTGAGTGAAGCTACTCATCCAATTAAATTAGGACTTTTTTTGGGGGGGGGGTGTCACAGCAGTGCTGAGGACAGCTCCTATCCAGGAGGTCGACACAGCCCACTGCTCACGTGTACATGAACTGCCTAGCCTCTGCGCTGGGGCATCGCAGATAGGTGGTGTCACAGTCTGCTTGGCACTTCCCACGAGAGCTTGACTTCACTTCCAGTAGTGTCAGGTGCTGCAGTGAGTGTGGGAGGGAGGAGCTGGGAGTCTGGTGCAGCTGGGGACACACAGGGTGGGTTGGGGCCTAGGAACTTTTGGCCTCTCTGAACTTCATGCAAGTCGCCAACTCTGTTCTTTGCTTTTGATGGGGAACCCAGAACCTTGCACACGAGCAAGGTCTTACCACAACACAGCCGCACCCTGGAGCTACCTCCCTCCTGTAAATTTTACTCTGAGACAGTCTTACTAAGCTGCCCAGGCTATCCTGGAACTTGAGGTTCTCCTGCCTTATTTTGGAAGCTGGGATTATAGGGGTGTGGGGCAGTTCATTTTTAAACTGTGTTGCCAAGCAGTAAATTTTGTTCACCACTGCTGTTGCCAGAAACCTTACAGCATCTTCTCCAAGGAAGGCCGGGGAACGCTCTGTGCTACAGTGGGGATAGACAGGGCATAGGCCTGTCTTGCTGCTGTCTCTTCACACATCCGTGGATGCCATGAGTCCAAGTACAGACTAGAAAATAAAGATTTCTTCTGCTCTGAAACTGACACGTACAAGTAACCGGCACAAAGAGCTCACCCACAGAACAAAGGACCCAACCCCATCCCGTGCAGCTTTTGCAGGAGCAACTGCTAGACTGTTTCTGTGACCTGCTACCATTTCAATAGACCTTATTTCTTTAAAGGCAGCACTAGCTAAGGAGCTAAGAGTGTTGGGTATGGCACCAAGAACAGGCCACAGGCCACAGGCACGCCAACATCCGTCATCAACTTCTGCCCCACTCTACTGGGTGGGCATCAGGTCATGCAGGTTCCTGTGCATGGGGACACAAGACCCACATGATGCCGGGCACTGTATACTCACCTCGACCGCCGCACTGTCCGGTAGGCACTGGGAAGCGAGTGCTTTGCTTTTGTGTGGGACCTGGACCTGGACTTGGACGACGAGTGATACTTGGGAGAACGAGATCTAGTCCGAGACCGTTTTTTGTGCTTCTTCTTCTTCTTCTCTTTCTCTTCTTCCCTTGGTGGGTCTCTGCTTTTGCTGGAAGGCCTTTCTTGTGGCTTCACTTCTGAAGTGGGCAGCGGTCTGCTTCCAGTCAGTAGTGGACAGGGTGCAGCGCTGGCTTCCTGAGAACAAAAAACAAATTTGTGGCATAAGCAGAGAAGTACAGGCAGGGAGGAGTGAAGGTAACACTACTGGATGCCAGAACCTCACTTAGCAGCACTCTGTCCCAGCAAGGACACCCACCCCCAGCTGGTTAGCACTAGCCCTCTTTTCCCAGGAAGGCGGCTCATGTGGAGGAGCCAGCCCTCCTCTCGTGGCAGCTTGCCCTTACTCTGCTGGGCTATGCGTACTTGGGAAATTCCTTAGCAGGCTTCCTCAAAGCACACACTGCCATAGCTTCCAGCACTGGGTTTTCATGAATCAGAGGTCTAAACCGAGGTGCTGCAGTGCTAGGGGAGGGGGACACTGGTCTGGAGAGTTCAGGCCACTTATTCAGAGGAAGCACACTGGTGTCTTGCTTTGGGCAGGAGCACCAGCGCTGCCCGGAACATGTTCCCAGCAGAACACTCCTCTGCTCACTGCATATGGATTTTACTCTCAGTCACAAACACCACCCACCTCCACATCACCTGCCTCATGGGCCCAGCTCCACAGATAAAGGAAAGCTTAAAGCACATGCAGGGTGAAGCTGGCCATCCTCAACCTGGGTCCATTCCCATCAGGCCGGTGGAAAAGCGCTGTACAAGGCTGCTCCAGCCTGATGCTTCGCTCCTTGGCCCACCTGGCCATGAGCATCCTGGATGCTGCTTCCAACCTGACGGGCAGTGCAGGTCCCACCACTGTGCAGCTCGATCCCCTCTCCAACACTTATACCCCTGGGTTTTTTCTTTTAATTCTTGGGACTGAACCCAGGCCTTGCTCATATAAGGAAAATGCTCTATCACTGGGCCACACCTCAGCCCTTAAAAGGACAACAAAAAATGTTTTAAAGTGTTGGGACAAGTTCTAAGTTGCCTGGTCTAGCCTCAAAGGTGCTAGACTGAAGCCGTCATTTTCGTTTTCAGCCTCCCAAGTGCTGGGATTACAGGGGCATACCACCATCACCAGTCTCGATCTCGGTCTCCGCACTCTGGGAGTAGGCATGGCACAGCACATCAGGGATCAAACCCCTGCTGCTCCGCTCTGCCTAGGTAGGTGTTTTAGGCCGCTGAGCAATCTGGCTGGCCCAGATAGGGCTTTGCCTGGAAGACCTCCAGGGCAGCCACCTCAGTGAAAACAGTTCTCACCAAGAGGGCCTTTCTCAGCCAGTCCTTAAATGATAGCACTTTTGCAGTTTAGGGTTAGAAATACTCAACACAGGAAAGTCCTGCTTCACTCTGGGCCCTGCAGGAAAGGAAGGTGCTCTGGCCCAGCAGCAGTGCACACTGCCCGTAGTTTGAAGCGTCGGGGCACCCCTGCAGAGCAGAGACCTGAATGTGAGTTGGGCCCCAGAAGACCAGCTCTCTAGATGGCAAAGACCCCATAGTCCTAGCTGTTCCTAAGAAGCATACACTCATGAGAATCAAGGCCAGACTGGGTAGACGGTAAGAATTTAACACCACAGTTGCCAGCCCCCAAAATACTACATCCTTGTGGCAATGAAGTGGCTGCCAGCTTTTCAAACATGAGGCCCAGGCATCCCAGGAGGGAGGGAGGCCAGGATACAACCCGCCTCTCACAGCCATGTGCAAGGGGGTGGCCAACCTTACCACGCACCTTTCTGTCATCAGTGCCATATGCAGCTGTAGCCATAGGGTCACACAGAAACAGAAAGGTGAACTCCAGTCACTGAGCCAGGTCAGGCCCCAGCCCTGCAGGGCCTCTAAGTCCCAGGACTGCTTCTTCCACCTCCGCTTGAAGTGATGCCTACGCCCCCTCACTTACTTGCTCTGAAGGCTGAGTGCCCTGATGATACGAGGAGCCAATCAGAACCCATACTTGCAAAATACAACTGACGCTTAGTTCTGAGATCTGTATACCCCAGTGACTATCCTCTCCAGGTGCAGAAGCACAAGCCCATCACCTTAGCGACTCCAGATGCAGAGGCAAGAGGATCTGAGAATCGCGGCTAGTGTGAGGAATTCAGTGAGACCTTGCCTCAAAAATAAAAAGGGCAAAGGGCCAGGGAGATAGCTCCATGGCACAAGTGCCTGCATGGCAAGTTCAAGTTCGTGAGTTTGAACCCCGGTCCCGCAAAAAAAAAAAAAAAAAAAAAGGGCAAAGTGGGTGGCTCAGGGTTAGAGAGCTTGCTTAGTGCACGATCCCTAACACCACAACCAGCCAGCAAAGATTATCCATCAATAAGACAAAACTTGGTAACCATGGTGACCTTCACAGGATGAACTGAGATGATTGTACAGAGCTTTCTTTTTTAAATTAAAAGTATTAGAAGGATATTTACAAATCCAGTATATAGACATGAGAATAAAACTAAAAGGATACCTAGTATCATGTGCCATGCACAGAGTCTGGCAGCACGGCAGAGGCTCATGCTTGCTGTCCAGGAGGAAGGTGAGGTGGGGAGGGTTGGGGAGGTGCCTGACAGGTGCCTTTGGCTCTATGTCTCCTGCCCAAGCATCAGCCGCCTCAGACACTGACCAATGCCTGAACCTCGGTGCCTATCCAAGTGGTACCAAGGATGCTTCTGAGTGCTCCTTCGTAGAGGACCGGGGTGTATGTGTGTGGGGGATGTGAACGTGCATGTGTGTGAACATGTGTGTGTGTGTGAAGTCAGTGGGTTGTGAACACTGCTCCTCAGGGTCCGTGGGGAGGTAGGCCTGCATGAACACTCAACCCTTGGACTCCAGATGACCCTGGCAGCATGTGCAATAGGGCACATGGGAAGGTTTCGGCTGCTCTATGCTTAGGGACAGGGTGTGGCCTCAGTCAAGCTGAATGCGGCTGGAGGGATCCCACTGCTGCCGTCTGAGTGGAAGCAAGGCTTCCTCCATGAATCAGACAGGAATCTCCACCACATTCTGTGAACCCTACAGCTAGCCTGTGAGCCCAGCCTTGGTAGCTGTCAAGTGAACCCTGGATCCCATGTATAATCAAAGCCCTGGTTGCTGCTGTAATCAAGACAGCACAGCCTTCAGACGTTCACTCCATGTCACGTTATCCTTCTGTCTTAGCCTCCTTGACAAGAAGTACAAGCACTAACACCCTGCTTGGCCTCAAAACATGAGAAAAGTATAAAGCAAGATCTGCCCCGGCCCCTGCTCTAGGCCTTGCTGGAGGAACAGACTACTTTTTTTTTTTTTGCAGGACCAGGGTTCAAACTCACACCCTTGCATTGCCAGGCAGGCACTTGTGCCACGGAGCTATCTCCCCAGCCCCCTGGAGGCACAGACTACTTCCCACTGGGGCCAGCTCAGGCAACCACAGAGGCATGGATTTGTAACTCTGCCTTCAGTTAATGTAAGGAGCTATCTGGCTGGTGGCGGACACAGTGCACAGCAGTAATCTCAAAACATTCTTACCGGGGGCCTGGCGGGATGGCTCAGTGGTCTAAAGCACCTGCTTAGGAAAGCTTGGGCGGCTACAGGGACCACGGTTCAATCCCCGGCACCACATGCTGCGCCAACCCTGCCCTTAGGGCAGGCTGAGCAGGCCATGAAAATGAATAAATAAACAAACAAAAGTTCTGAAAAAAGAAAAAAAAAATAAAATAAAATAAAAATTCTTTAAACAAACAAACAAACCAACAAACAAAAAACATTCTTACGGTAAAAGCTACGCTGACCCAACCAGAAGATCCCAGTTGGGCTCATCTGAACCTTTCCACAGGACAGCTTGGGGAGCTACTGGGTGGCTGCCTCCTGAGTATACACCACAGTCCCTGCCAGCAGCCACCTTTGCAGGGTCAATTTAGCATTCTGGTGAGATAGAAAGCAAACCGCAGCTGGGTGTAAGGCTGGGCTTACATAGTGTTCAGGAGAAACCACAAAGGAACTCCAAAAAAGAAGTGGGCATGATGTCATCAGCATGGAAAGTACAGCAGTCTCTCACTATTTCATGGCTCCACTTGCACAGACTCACTCTTTCATGGGTTTTCAAAAAATATTAATCTACATTATTTATCATGGGTATTTCATTATATTGTGGGATTCTGTAGTAGCATACAGTATACAAATGTTAAAATTACATAGGTTTGTGAGTTTAGACAATGGTTAATAACATTAGAAATGTTTTTAAACGTGTGGGGAAGGCTTACACGAGTATTGGGTTTATAAAGCCTTAAAATATATAAATACTAAAATAAATATAACGATGATGCTACTTTGCCGATTTTCACTTTTGCAGGGCTGTCGAACGTAACCTGCATGTGATTTGCTTGTCCATGTGGCAGCAAGTCAGCACTCAAAGCAGCAAGTGTCACCTCCTGCAGTGAGCAGGTGAAGCGCTCACTCCTAAGTGGATGGGCACACGCTGGGCTGCTACGTAGGGCAGGAGGCCACTGCAGCACCCTCAGAGCTTGCTCTGTCTTCCACTCTGGGCCTGGTCCGTTTTCACGAAGTCTCGATTGCTCGGTGGGACAGGGGCTCTAAAACCTGTCCTCAGACAGGTTCTTGCTCATGTCCCCAAGTGCCTCAACACCTAGGACCTTCAGGGACTCAGCTGACACTGGCTTTTATTTCCTATTGCTTTTTCCAACTCTTGTGTGATACACAAACTCAGCAAGGCCATGAGCTTGGAATCTACAAAGGGCTCTGAAGGACTATCAGCAGCAAGAGACTGCTTTATTCAGCAGGGGCCACACCTGGGCATGCTGGTGCACACCTACCATCCTAGCACTTGGGAGACTGGCAGCAGGATGTTGAGTTCAAGGCTGACCTAGACTACAGAGTGGGGGCCTGCCTTACCCTCCCCCTCCCCCAAAATAGAAAAGGGCTAAGCCAGTCACCAGAGGTAAGGAGGGTATACTTGCAGGCATGTGAGTAATGTTTGTGCCTATGGTCTCTCTCGTACACTGCTTGAAATTTAGGGTACTGCTGACCCTAAGTTTTTGACTTTCATGTCAACAAGTGCACCTTAGGACATCGTTTAAAAGCCTGCCTCGATATACAGTATGCAGCCACCTCTTCCAGTGACCAACTGAGCTGAGCAGGGTCATGCACGGAAACAGATCAGGTACAGGCAGGACCAGCACACACACAGGGAGACACCTGGGTCTATGTGTGTCTAGCTCCGCATGTCCCTACCCAATTCAAATATGCACAGTGGAGAACCTTGCTGGCACTGACCACAGACTCTAACAGTGTGGTGGAGAGGAGGGGGCAGGAGATGGGCAGTGGGCGCAGAAGCAGAAGGCAGAGACATAAATGTGAAGAACCCGAGTGGACTCCTTAGCACTTCTTAGTCATGGTCAGAGTAGACTCCATTGCTCCCCAACAGACTGGCAAGAAGATGAGGGCCAGTGTGGATGGCATCTACCACAGGGAAGCAACGCTGCCCAGATCCTCAGACTAATATGGCAGTGCATCTAATTAAAAAAGCAAGTCCACGGTCAGGGCTCTCCTTAGTGATCCTGGTGGAACCCAGACAGAAGGTTCAGGACTCAGGGCCAAAAGAACACTGCACAGCGAGCAACACCAGGAGGCAGTGAGCCACAGCATTTTAGCCCACAGACTCTTCGGAAAGCTGCAGCTCTCCAAGAACTGCCTCAGCCCCTCCACACCATGTTCTTTTTTTTTTTTTTTTGTGGGACCAGGGTTCGAACTCACGACCTTGCACTTGCCCAGCAGGTACTTGTGCCTCGGAGCTATCTCCCCAGCCCCCACACCACATTCTTGACCTCACCCGTGGGGGACGGCGCACAGGGTGTGTCCTTTACCACAAGACTTTCAGTCTGTATACTGAGAAAGACAGGGTCCCCCTCCAGAACACACATCACCAAAATGCGGTCTGCACAGAGACATACACAGCCTTACAAAGGAAGGAAAATCTGACACAAAGCCTAACAGAGGAAATGTAAGGGCGTTATGCTGCTATGGCAGGTGTGAAAACACAGCCCTGTATCAGAGGTTCCTGGAATAGTCTGAGTCAGGGCAGAAAGCAGTGGGGTCCACAGTCTCAGTGGGATGTCACTGAGCTCTCAGATGGAGGCGGCAACAGCTGCACAACGTGTAGTGCAGTGCAGTGCTCAGGGCACTGACCCTGCACCTGAAAAGGTAGGCACAGCAAGCTCCACATGGTGGAGAATATTCCACACGGCAAGAACGTTATGCGCACTGGAATGGAGAAAGAACACACAAAAAGACCTTTGTTCTCCACTGTACCTTTTTCTCTGGGATTGGCACCCTTCACATCACATGCCCGTGCTGCCTTTACAAAAGCAAACAGACGCGGGTCACTGCCTGTCCCTAAGATGACTGCTTGAGTGGTGGCTGTCATGGGACGGCCTCGCACAGGCTCCCACCACCCAGGTGTGTCTACCCGTGTGTGTGCTGGTCCTGCCTGTACCTGATCTGTTTCCGTGCATGACCCTGCTCAGCTCAGTTGGTCACTGGAAGAGGTGGCTGCATACTGTATGTTGAGGCAGGCTTTTAAACGATGTCCTAAGGTGCACTTATTGACATGGAAGTCAAAAACTTAGGGTCAGCAGTACCCTAAATTTCAAGCAGTGTACGAGAGAGGCCATACACACAAACATTACTCACATGCCTGCAAGCATACCATCCTTACCTCTGGTGACTGGCTTAGCCCTTTTCTATTCTGGGGGAAGGGGAGGGTAAGACAGGCCCCCACTCTGTGCAGTTTAGGCTAGCCTTGAGCTCACTTTTGTAGCCCAGGCTGGTCTCGAACTCACACTGATTCTCCCGCCTCAGCCTCCCAAATGCTGGGATGACAGGTGTGCACCACCACGCCCAGCTTCAGGCCCCCACTCAGTAGTCTAGGTCAGCCTTGAACTCAACCTCCTGCTGCTGCAGTCTCCCACGTGCTAGGATTGTAGGTGTGGATCACCATGCTCAGTAGTGGCCCCTGCTAAGGGTGGTGGAAGCCTGTACAGGACCTCCAGCTTACAGCTCTGGGGTGGGGTGCTGGCTCCTCCCTAGGCCTGAGGCAGCCACTCTGATCCTGTCCTGCAACCTCTGGACTGAGGATTTTATGTCTGTGTAGCTGGGCCACGGATGCCAACAGTGATGAGCACAGTACCCATCAGAACAGCGAGTAAGTCCAGGACAGCTTGTCCCTGGGGACTTCTTCAGGCTAACAGTATTTTGAAGTCTGACTCTCATCTATGACAATTCCAATTTAATTACAAGTATTTCTGTCTCAAAGCAATTAAAGACATTTATTACCATCTGCTGCTACCACTATGCTTTGTTGAAACAGCTTAGCAGCTATAATCCATATGTATGCACACATATATCCAGAGAGATCATCCCCAAGATTTACATGCCTATTCCCAGGGATTATAGACAAACCCAGTCAGGGCTGTGGGCGTGGGGAAGAGGTGCGGGGCTGGCTTGTGCCTGCCCGGAAGAGCCTAGCAGCTGACCCCATAGGCCAAGACAACGCGGGACAAGGACAAGATCCTGCAGGAAGTGTATCAGGGTACAGAAGCACACAGAGGCACAGCTACGGGACTGTACCCGTCTCTACCTGCAGGTACCTCTTCGTGAAACCCTTTGGGAATATAGATAATAGAGAAACGCTAAAGGTCACCAAAGATCTGTGGATGTATCCCAGCCACAGTATACCCTAGATTTTTTTTTTGGTCTTTTTGAGACAGGGTCTCGCTATGCAGTTCAGGCTGGCCTTGAGCTCACTTTTGTAGCCCAGGCTGGTCTCGAACTCGCACTGATCCTCCTGCTTCAGCCTCCCAGCGCTGGGATTACAGGCGTGCGCCACCACGCCTGGCTTATCCTTGATTCTTAGTTTCTCTCCTTACTACGTACATCAGTCTTATGGCTGCACAGCCAGCAGGCAGACATCTTAGGTGTGGCAGAGCACTCCTATCGTGCATTGGGAGGCTGAGGCAGGAATGTCTTAAGTTCCTGACCAGGCTGGGCAACTTGGCCTCTTCCCAAGAGCCCGTCTCAAAATAAAGCATCAGGACAGCTAGAGACATAGCTCAGTGTTAAGGCCCTGGGCCCAACTCCAAAACTGGCAAATACAAGGCTAAACGCAAAGCGGTGGCAGTGTGTGCTCTGCTGCTTCTTTCCCTGTCCCAGTGGTGCTCTGTGTGCTCTCAACTGCTACCGCACATCTGACCAGGAAGCTGAGCGCTGGGCGGGCGAGGGCCCTCTTCTGCGGGTGGAGCAGGGGTAGGGGGCAGCTCTGTGGAGAGCTTAGGAGGGGCTGTTGAGGTGCTGCTGGCTGTACCCGGGAAGCCCAGGATCTGGGAGGCCCTTAGCAGACACACGGGGCAGACGCTGAAGTGGCTTCTGGTCACTGCTCGACACGCACGTTCTGCCAACTGGACACACACTGCCTTTCCAGCTGGAGGGGGCCTCACACAGACTCCTGGCCCAAGAAAGCCGACTCAGCCCCTGGCAGAAGGCTCAACCCTAGCAGGCGATGCAACTCAGCGGCACGAGTCTGCCCGGCAAGCTCGAGGCCCTGAGTTTGGGCCTGCTACCAAACAGACAGGCTCAACCCTGAACTCAGGATCCCATACTATTTTTCACAGAAAAATAAAAGCAGCCAAGTGACTACACAGAATTATCTCAGAATAACAAATGCAGCAATGGCAATGTACACTGGGGAGACTGAGGCAGAAGCATCACCATGAGTCTGAGGCCAGCCTGGGCCACATAGTAAGATCCTGTGACAGACAGAGCAATCAAGCAATGTAATTGAAAGAGAAAAAGGTACAGGGTATGCTATGGGGAAAAACCAGCTGCAGGAGAGCAGCGACATCTAGAAGTATGGCTGTGGGGTAAGGGTATACCCTGGTGAGAGACATGGGTTCCCCAAATAAAGTGTCCCTTCATGGCACACAGTTAATAGTGACCAGGCCCATGTCACCATACTCGCACTCAACCTGCAGGTGATTCAGGGAAAGCTAGAAGGTGCAAAGGGTCCACGCACAGGGGTGAGAGCACTGTCCTCTCAAAGGATGAGACTGAAAACAAAATTTCTGTGGTTTCTGTGTCTCCTTCAGGGAGGCTTTTGGGTTGGGAATGGTTTTGGTGCTTCTGATGCTCTTGGAAAACACCCAGGTACAGCTCCTGGCTGTTGTTCATGGCTCTCCAGGGGCTGCACCACAAGCACCATCAACGATGGTCTGCATGCTCCAATCCTCACGTGAAAAATGACATCCTGGCACATCCCACGGTCTCTCAGGAGGCCTGATGTCACACATATACAAAATCCAGACACGGCAGCTATGAAAAACCTCAGAGATTCAGGGCCGGGGTGCGATGCAGTGCAAGAGGCCCCAAGGAAACGCTAAGGGCACAAAAACTTACAAACCCCCTCAAAGCCACACTTTCAAGTGTGACCCACTGTGGCCCCCACTGCTGAGCTTCTGTGTCTTGGGACTTCTGGTTTCTTCCTCAACTCAGGCCCACAGCTTTACGAGGGCCAAGTGACAGTGCCTGCGTAAGGCCAAGCGTGGCCACACTGCCCGTGCCATGGCCTCCATCTGTGCAGAGGTGGAAAGAAAGCCATGGCCACACATCTGCTGAGTGCCTACTCTCCTACTCAGTCCCAGTCCTACAGTGCCCAGGTCTTCATTCCATTGGATGTGGTGCCGTCCTGACCCAGGCAGACCCCAGCATGCGGCCTCCGTCTGAGCCCAAGCCCAGCAATATGCCTGCCCTGCCCAGTCAAGCTGGGCCTCAGTCCGGCCTGGCTGCCTGAGCACTTGGCCAAGCGGCCTGTTTCGGAACTACTGCCAGCACCTGGGTACCAATGCGCCAGGCAGCCCCTGGGGCCACCACACATTCACACAGACACCTGTGTCCCAGGCAGAAGCAGGAGCAGGAGCAGCGGCTAGGCTGCCAATGCCTTATCAGGCCAGAGCTCCTCGGGGGAAGCCCAGATCATGCATTTCTGGCCACCAGATGACATGATACGGTCTGCCTTCAACATACCTCTACATTGAAAGTGCTCTCTTCAATTTTTCCAACTTCTGCTTCAGGAAGAGGATTTTTTAAGGTTTGTAAAAATAAAGCTGCCTTTCTTTTGCGTTCTGCCTGGAGCTGCTTTTCCTTTGATTCTTTGGACGCTTGGGCAAGCTTTTCTCGGGCAGCAGCTGCAAGGCGGTCCTCCAGCTTCTGTTTTGCTAAAGGAACAAGAAAGTGGGGTTCGGAGCAAATGTATCTGTATCTTTCCACCTCACTTGCACAGCACCAACGGGCCACGTAGTTACTCAGAAAGAACATGACACAAATGGTAGGCTGGACAGACAGCAGGCAACACACAGCCTCTGAAGGTGAGCACATACATGAGGATGCCTTTTGGGGCTGGGCACGGGGTTTCCAAGTCAGTAGGCTGTTGGGCCCACACTAGTAGGGACTGGGAAAAGGGTACCCCAGGAGTGTGCTCAACCCCCTTCCCAGCAATGCTCAAGGCAGGTGACGGCTACCCTGGAAGCATCTCATCCCAAGGACTAGAAGCAGATGCCCAAGAAGTGCAGGGTATTATCAGTGCTGGACAGGAAGGCACAGGGGTAGAGATCTCTGTCCTAAGTGTTGCTTTGTCTGATTGTGCATACACAGAAAAAGCAGCGAGAAACCAGAATAAAACCTGCAAATATCACTTCAATTAACTCTTTGCAGGACATATTTCATCTCGGAGCAGGGGCCGTGCTGTCACCTAGGAAGACAAGCCAAGCAGACATCAAGGGAAGGTGGTTCTGCAGACAGCTTCCCCAGAGGGCCTCTCCTGACCAGAGCTGGAGTGCGGGCTGAGCCCTACCCTGGGGCTCTCTCTGCTCCTGGGGAGCAGGATGGCTCACAGCTCAGACACACCACACAACAGCTAAGCACAGGCTCAGAATTTCCCGTTTAGCAGCCACATTGCATATGTACCTCTTTCCAAGAACTTTAAAAGCTAGCGACAAACCTTGCTTTGCTTCTAGCTCCTCCTGGGTAAGTTGGGGCTTCTTTTCCTCGACAACTGCACAGGGTGGGGCCACAGCTGGGCCAGTGTTGGCAGCACTACTAGAACTTTCTTGGCCCTCCTTGCTTTCTTCATCATCATCACTGTCATCATCTAGCTTAACTCGGTTTTTTTCCAGGGGAAGGAGATCATTTTCTTTGGCCTTGATTGCAAAGCTTATCGGAGCAAATGAAGCTATTGAGAAAAGGTGAGAAGTGGGATACATTTTTAGGGAGCCAGAACATGGAGCGGGACCATCACAGGCCCTGCTCCAGCGTGAGCACAGCAGTGTAGGTGGTGGCTGTGGAGTCATGAGGCTCTGCTGAGACGCCCCCTTGGCCAGGCTACAATCTACCACAGACAGGTGGCCTGCGTAACCTCAGAGTCACTGAGGGCTGCAGCAGGACACCTGCTGGGTGCCACAAGGGGTCACCTGCCAACTTAGTCAAGTCTTACTATTTTTGTCCTTTAAAAAGCCCCAGCTTGCCGGGCGCAGTGGCGCACGCCTGTAATCCCAGCACTCGGGAGGCTGAGGCAGGAGGATTGGTGCAAGTTCGAGACCAGCCTGGGCTACAAAAGTGAGCTCAAGGCCAGCCTGAAATGCATAACAAGACCCTGTCTCAAAAAGACAAAAAAAAAAAAAAAAAAAAAAAAAAAAAAAAAAAAAAAAAAAAAAAAAAAAAAAAAAAAAAAAAAAAAAAAAAAAAAAAAAAAGCCCCAGCTTGCCATATAACCAAATTTTCCTAAACATGTACCTGATGAATCTCTACTCTAGAAGGGTATCTTTACAAAGTCTCAACTTAATGAAGAACCTGCTCTTCCAGGGTGAGCCACATAACGCTCACCTTTTAAGTGTGACATTTTTACCAGGTACCCTGTTAGACCAGGCTCCATAGCCACAGGAAAACTAAGCCTGTTATGAGAGTTTGGGTGGTGCACAGTTTATTTCCCACAGGATACTCGAAAAACTTAAAGAGAATGATAAAGGTCACAAAGGGGAGCATCTTCCCAGCCCCACCCCCCAGCAAGGCTGAATCCGCCCCTTTTCCAGACGCTGGCGACAGCCCTAGCCACAGTGAACTGGGTGCAGTCAGACAGCTTCTATTTAAACATCACTGAGCTATTACTTATGAAGAGTATTTACGTAAGCCACAATCTGGGAATTTCCAGTGCACTGCAGCTGCTCCCAGGTGGAAATGACCGCGGGAAGTGAGGGCTAAGACTTCCTGGGCGGCCACAAGACAGTGCCTCTGTCCCCTTGGTTCAGGGATCACCTGCTGCCACCAGCCACATGTAGCAGTAAGTAAAGGCTGAGGCCACCCCACCTCATCTGTGACATACAGCCACGTGTCACACTCAAGCATTCAGGGCCACTGGTACCTTTACTAAAGGGGAGCAGGGAGGCCCACGTGGTATCAGTCCACTTTTCCAGAGGGAGCCAGACAGCTACACAGGGT
The DNA here is from genome assembly GCA_004027025.1 of Myocastor coypus. NCBI lineage: Eukaryota > Metazoa > Chordata > Mammalia > Rodentia > Myocastoridae > Myocastor > Myocastor coypus. Next base: position 38,154 of record PVJA010014057.1, read on the forward strand.
ACTGAGCATGAGGGGTGCCAGAAGAGCCAGTGCTCAGAGCCCTGTTTAGGGTCACCACATAATATACTATTCCTTTTTTTTAAACTTTTATTTATTTATTTATTTATTTATATTTTTAAAATTTTGTTTCAGAACTTTTGTTAAAAAAAAAAAAAAAAAAAAAAAAAAAAGAACTTTTGTTTATTTATTTATTTTTATGGCCGGCTCAGCCTGCCCTGAGGACAGGGCTGGCGCAGCATGTGGTGCTGGGGATTGAACCGCGGTCCCTGCAGCCGCCTAAGCTTTCCTAAGCAGGTGCTTTAGACCACTGAGCCATCCTGCTGGGCCCAATATACTGTTCTTATACAATATCTTGATGTGTTTCATGTGAAACAAAGTTTAGCAAAATGAAGCTGTCACTGCCATAACAATTTATTTTTTTTTTTATTTTTTTTTTTTTAAATATTTATTTATTTATTTATTTATTTTCTTGTTTCAGAACCTTTATTTGTTTATTCACTCATTCTTATGGCTGGCTCAGCCCACCCCAAGGGCAGGGCTGGCGCAGCATGTGGTGCCGGGGATCGAACCGCGGTCCCTGAAGCCGCCCAAGCTTTCCCAAGCAGGTGCTCTAAACCACTGAGCCATCCCGCCAGGCCCCGCCATAACAATTTAGGCTTTACACAGGTCAAGGAATATTTTAAACGGAGAGAAAACTGCACAGAAAATGTTAATTAATGAAATCACTCAAGATGCAGATTAAAATATATGCAAAATGTTTCAAAAACAGATTTTTTTTTTTTTAGTTTCAGAACTTTTGTTTATTTTTTTTATGGCCGGATCAGCCTGCCCTGAGGGTAGGGCCGGCGCAGCATGTGGTGCCGGGAATCGAATGGCGGTCCCTGCAGCGGCCTAAGCTTTCCTAAGCAGGCGCTTTAGACCACTGAGCCATCCTGCTGGGCCCCTCAAAAACAGTTTTTCCCAAACCATCTCTTCAAGTTAGAAAAGAGGGCAATCAACAAGTACAGTGTCAACACACGTCCTGAAGCGCAGCCTACCTGCACACACGCTGTGTAGGCTGGTGCAGAGGGACTGCTTGACGAGAAGTGGGCTCAGGCAGCATGCAGCTAACTGCAACAAGCACCCTGGCCCTTCCCTTACTGCCGACAATGCCATGGCACGGATGGCAGGGCAGATACCCACTCGAGGGACACAGACAGGCTGAAGGCTGAAGCAACTTTCTGGACACTGCAGACCACGGGAAGGTCCTTCCAACAGTCTTTGGTGAAGGATCTTCCACTGAGGTTACTGAAGCACCCAATGCCCTTTCCTCCCAAAGTGAAAAAGGCCCTGTCACTTGTTAAACTGGTGCCTCCCCTGCATTCCTCTGCCATGAACTCTGCTCTCCTGGTCGGCTCCAGAGATCCTCTGGTGGCAGTCCACCCTCTCCTGTGCCCCTGGGTGGGGTGGACAGGATCGTGGCAGGCTGATACAAGCTGTGTGACCATCACAGAGTGGGAGTCTCCAGTAAATCCTCTATCGTCCACACGATAGGCTTCCACTTGTGAGGGGGCATTTATTTACTGCTGATCTCTAACTTCAAAAACAACATTCCTAACAGGAGGCCACAGAGACATGGATGAACAAAGTGGAACTCTTGACGACAACTCAGATCAGGAAAAACCCGAACATTCTCAATGTGTGCAATTATGTCTACGCACACTGGGACCACACCTTTGTGTCACAGCTGCTGTTTCACTTTGCAACAACATCTTCCCTTGTGAACAGTATAGAAAAGCTACCATTTGGAAAGTTACATTTCTTAGGATGGGTGCTCCAGCTTGTGCTGTGAGCAGTGACAATGATCTGAAGCCACACCTTTGCGATGCTGAGCACTTTCTCCAAAACCAGCGTGTGGCTGTGTTGCTCAGGGTGGTCTTGAACTCCTGGGCTGGGACATGGGCATGTGCCACTATCTAAGTATTCTTTAAGAGGATACATTAAGAAATGGACCCACTGGCTATCTTCTTTACTGAACCATCATTTTCTGTCTTCTGCCCAGTTTTCTCCTGAAGCACTCAACCTTCCTTACTGATTTATAAGAGCTGCTGCTATAGTGAGGGCGTTACTATCTCCTACAACATCAGCAGTTCCTACCAAGACACCTGCCACTTAACTTTATTTACACCCTGCTTTCATTAGACCTCTTGATCTTTCCTTATGGTTTATGACTCCAATTCTTAGGAAGTCTAATTCCTACATTACCTGTATTTCCTTCTATTTATGCTTGGTTTTTTTATTTTATTTTTTTTCTTGTTTCAGAACTTTTGTTTGTTTACTTATTTTTATGGCCGGCTCAGCCTACCCTGAGGGCAGGGCTGGCACTGCATGTGGTGCTGGGGATCGAACCGAGGTCCCTGCAGTTGCCTAAGCTTTCCTAAGCAGGTGCTTTAGACTACTGAGCCATCCTGCCAGGTCCCTATGCTTGTTTTTTAAACACTAAAATACTGAATTCATTTGGACTTGCTTTTTTTTTTAATTTAATTTAATTTATTTATTTTTTTCTTGTTTCAGAACCTTTTTTGTTTATTCACTCATTTTTATGGCCAGCTCAGCCCACCCCTGAGGGCAGGGCTGGCATAGCATGTGGTGCCGGGGATCGAACCACGGTCCCTGAAGCCGCCCAAGCTTTCCCAAGCAGGCGCTTTAGACCACTGAGCCATCCCGCCGGGCCCCTGGACTTGCTTTTGTATGATGCCTTATTTAATTTTTGATCAAAGTGCAGAGCCTGTTTTCCAGCTTCGATTACTATTCTGAAGAAATTTCTCTACAGTTCAGACTCAAGCACTTGGCAGTGTTCACCTGCTGATGTGCTAAGTGACAGACAGATGTGGAGCCATGCTGGGACTTGAGCCCTCCTCTGTGGCTCAGCTCCATGAAGTACTCCAGTACCTTTGCTCAAATGGTGATGGTCTGCACCCTATGAGCCCCAAGAGCAAGAGGCCCATCACCAATGCTCTGCTTCGGTATTGAGGCAGTGCTGGTCCTTCAGGGTGCACTGGTTGACCTTGGCTATCCTGACTTCCTGAATACTTCTGGGTACTTCCCCAACATTTCAAATCTCAGGCCTACAGACTGATGTTAACTTTCTGTCCCATCTTGAGCTAACTTTAGCATTTTTTTTTTTGTTGTTGTTATCGGGGATTGAACTCAGGACCTTGCACCTGCCAGACAGGGGCTTAAGCTGCTGAGCTATCTCCCTAGTCCTGTATTTCTTTTCTTTTCTTTTCTTTCTTTCTTTCTTTCTTTCTTTCTTTCTTTCTTTCTTTCTTTCTTTCTTTCTTTCTTCCCTTCCTTTTCTTTTTGTCTGAGACAGGGTCTCGCTGTGTAGTTGAGGCTGGCCTTGAGCTCACTTTTGTAGCCCAGGCTGGTCTCGAACTCGCACCGATCCTCCTGCCTCAGCTTCCCGAGTGCTGGGATTACAGGCGTGTGCCACCATGCCCAGCTTGTATTTCTTTTTTCTTTTTGAGATAGGATTTTGCTATGCAGTTCAGGATGGTTGTGAGCTCACTTTGTAGGCCAGGCTGGTTTTACACTTGCACTGATCTTTCTACCTCAGCTTCCCAAGCACTGGGATTACAGGTGTGGGCAGCCACACCTGGCTTACATTTATCTTATTTTTCCCTGATCTTCAAATTTATTCAAATTTATGAATATTTACTGGTCTTTGCTTAGATTTTCACTGGCTCCCATGTCCTGCTCACTTTCCCTTGACACATCTTAGTTTAGTGGTTCTCAACCTGTGGGTCGCCACCCCGGCGGGGGGGGGGGTGGGGTGGGGGGGTGTCGAATGACCAAAACACAGGGGTCACCTAAAGCCATTCCGAATCATAACTGTAGCAAAATTACAGTTTTTTTTTTTTTGGGACCGGGGTTCGAACTCTCGACCTTGCACTTGCCCAGCAGGCACTTGTGCCTCGGAGCTATCTCCCCAGCCCCAAAATTACAGTTTTGAAGTAGCCACCAAAATTATTTTTTGGTTTGGGGTCAACACAACATGAGAACTATATTGTGGGGTCACAGCATTAGAAAGGTTGAGAACCACTGCCTTAGTTTTTTTTTTTCTGGGCTCCCCTCTTTCCTGTCTCTCTTGTTGGATACCAGGGTCCCTGGAGCACCTTGTGGACACTGGACAAAGGTCCACCACTGAGGAACTGCACCAGCCCTTTCTGGGTTCCCAAGTCCAGTACCTGTTGTTTGTTTTTCTTTGAATAAAGTCTCCCAGGCCAGCCCTTTCTTGAGGTGCCAGACTGGGCTCAAATATGGGATCCTTCCCGGGTGTGGTGGCGCATGCCCATAATACCAGCACTCGAGAGGCTGAGGCAGGAGGATTGGTATGAGTTCGAGACCAGCCTGGGCTACAAAAGTGAGCTCAAGGCCAGCCTGAACTGTACAGCGAGATCCTGTCTCAAAAAGACAAAAAGCGGGATCCTTTTGTCTCAGGATTCCCAAGAAGCTGGGGTTACAGGTGCGTACCACTGTGGTTGGAATGTTGCTCATCCATTTATTTATTTTTATGTATTTTGGTGCAGGGTCTCATTATGCAGCCTGGACTCGTAATGATCCTCCTGTCTCAGCCTCCCGAGTGCTAGGATTAGAGGTGTGCACCACTGTGCCTGGACTTGGTGGCCAGCCTGACATGCCCAGGAGCAGGACTAGTGTGGCATGTGCTGGGAATCGAACCCTGGACCCTGTGCTTGCCTAAGCAGGTGCTTAGTCGGCTGACACTGCTCATTTCTGACATGCAACCTTCATCCTGTGCTCGGCTTTGGCTGTGGCTCTGGAGTGCTGCCAGGCCTGAGTGCCCTCTCCAGCACTCGAGATGCTCCATGGCTTCCAGGCTCCTAAGCTGCTGTAGCAGTGGGTGGGGATGCTCTGGAGTCTTTCTGCCCCTTGGAGAGCAGCCCACCTTACCCTACCCAAATGCTCTCCTGTCATACCTCTTCTTTTCTTGTGAGATTTCTGGGAAACTAAGACTATGTCCTGTCCCATCTGGTTTCAGTGTTCTCCTTGGCTTTAAGTGTGGCTATTTCTTAGCATTCTTCTGCAGGTGGGAGATGTAGGCTGGGCTAGCTTCACAATATTTTTTTTAAATTATTTATTTATTTATTTATTTAGGTATTATTTTTCTTGTTTCAGAACCTTTATTTGTTTATTCACTTATTTTTATGGCCGGCTCAGCCCGCGTCCTGAGGGCAGGGCTGGCGCAGCATGTGGTGCTGGGGATCGAACCGCAGTCTTTGAGGCCGCCCAAGCTTTCCCAAGCAGGCGCTTTAGACCACTGAGCCATCCCGCTGGGCCCCGACACAATATTTTTGATTATGAGAACAGAGATTAATTAGCAATGAGAATATTTCTTCTGCCCCTCTGGATGTGCTTCAGAAATATCTGAGCCTGTGCCCTAGTGGGGCTGTGTCTTTTATTCTGGTTCTCTTCCCAAGAATTAAAGGCATCATAGCCCAGCAATATATGCTCATCTGGGCTTTTTTTATATGTTCATTACAGTTTGTAAGCTAACACTTGGACACAGTCCAAATGCCCATCAAGGGGGGATGGATGGATAAAGCTATGGTTTTTAATACAAAGGAGAAAAACTCTGCCATAAAGAAGGGTACCCTTGAAGCATTTCTAGCTAAATGGATGCACCCTGGGACCAAACTCCTACGTCAAATAAATTGGACACGTGTATAAATATTGCATGGTTTTCTGTGGTATGAGAAACTGGAAGTGTAAATAAGGACCAAAACGTATCACAGATATTGGGAAACGGGAAGAAAATGTTCAAGAGAAGATGGGGGAGAGAAGAGACAAGAAAGAAAATAGAAATAAAGCTTTTGTAAATAAAGAGGAGCTGAAGGGAGTAGGAGAATGGGGAAAGAAGCAGGATATACCATGTTCAGGGAAAAACTCCTTATGATGAGTGTTACCATTAGCTGTATCCAATATGTGTTCAGGGCCCTGGTGATGGGGTGGGCTGTAGGCTGCGGCTGCTGTATGTATCAGGCTTCAGCACTAAGGCCACATAGGGGCCCTGGCCTCCTGCCCAAACCCTCCATGTTCACAGTGGCTCCCTGGAGTCAGTGTCCCTGAAGCCTGCCTGAACTATTTTTCCCCTCTCTATGAACCAAGCCCAACAGCCACTGTCCTGATGGAATGGTAGCTCCATTTCTACAGTTGTGGCTGCCACCACCCCTACCTGGTCGATTCCTTTGTTTGCCTCCCTGAGAGACAAAGGTGGCCAGGAGGGGCAGGAGACAAGTACATAAGCTCAGGAAGTCTTTGGGTAGTGACTGCCAGTGACAGCTTGGTTCCCATCAAGACTGCTCTGTGAAGCAGGCACTGCTGCCCCACCCACTGCCCTCCTACTGCTCTTGACTCCCTCCCAGCCTCTCTGCCTCAGTCTCCTCAGAGCTTATCTCACCCTGTGGGCTGGTCACTGAGCCACTTCCCCTTAGGTTGTGACACCTTTTCTGCATGAATCTGCTCTTCACCAACAGACGACCCCCTGTTCCCGGTCCCTTCCCTCACTAGCTGTCCACATGCGCCCCCAGGAGAGAGCAGGGGGGCGGGTGAGGGTGAGCCCGAGGCACTGCATGCTGGAGGTGCTCAAGGGACCTGTGAGAAGACTGGATTTCACTGCACCACTGTCCATACAGGCACAGCTGCACAGGTCCAAAGGGGACGACGCTGTACTTGAAACTTTATAAATAAATAAATATTCCTATCACCCTGCTAGGAACAGGCTGCTGAGTAAACACAGCCCACAAGCAGCTTTGCCACAGCAGCGGGGGAGGTGTGCCAGCCTGTCCTGCCCCATGCCCGTGGTGCCTCAGCTCAGTGGCCCTCACCTTTTACCAGCTTCCCGTCCACTGCACCTTTACTGGACACCACCTCCTTCTTCCCACTGGGGCCACTTCTGCCCCCCATCTCGGCGGTATCCTCAGGCATGCTGGCCTCCCCAGTGTCGCTGGGCTTCTCAGGGGCAGCTTCTGCAGGGGCCTCTTCTGGTGTAGACACAGGCTGCAGAGACATCAAACCTATGAGTTATCACACTGGACACCAGGAGCAAGAGGGAAGGGCCCATCTGTACTGCCTGTGGCACTGACCTGCCTTGGAAGCCTGATGACCAAGAGTATTCAGGAACCCAAATTATGTCTAGTGCCTGTTAATGGGTCAATATTCTTGTTTGTACAACGGGAGATAAAAGTTTGAGAAATCAACTGATAGGTGGGCCACTGTGGCTCTCTGAGGTAACTAACAGTGAATGTTAAGTGCCTATGCCACACAGAGGGACAGCAAAGGTGGAGGGTGGGCTGCACAGACATGGCACACAGCAGTATCCAGGGCACAGGCTTGCACTGGCAGCACTGGCACTCAGCACACAGGCTGTATCCACTGCACACTTACTCAGTGACCATAGCACAGTACTTGAACCTGGTTGAAGGCAGTTACACAGAACCGGCAGCCAGGATTACTAGTGCATGAAGAATCAGGACAGGTGATCACCAACACAATGCAACCCCAAGAGGAGAAGACAGTGTGGCCAGTGTAGGTTGCTTGGGACTTGGGCACCCCTGAGGGCAGCCGGTCACGTACCTGAGTGCTGTCGCCCCCTTCCTTCTGGAGGAAAAACTGCTTTTTAAACTCATAGTAGGCATTGTACTGGTGCCATGGCTGCAGGAACTCAAACCTGTGAATAGAGAAGTCACTCAGCAGCCGAGATGAGGATCCCGGGGCACCTTCCAAGCACACACCAGTGACCTGCAGCCTCACAGGGGCCCTCATCTCACCCTAACTACACCCAAGGTAGACTGGAACAGGGTCTGGCATGGTGTAGCTCACATTCACACTCCACTACCAAAGGCACAGAATATGATTTAACTGTTTAAGCGTCTGTGCCTGGATTTTCAGGATGGGCCCTTAAAAAGTGTGAACAGCAGCTTTTTATTTCACAGCTAAAAAAATCCTCCAACTCTTAAGCAGTTTACAAGATAAGAATATGCTTTCCTAAAGACATTCAGAGCTAAGAAAAAGATAAAAATGTGAAAACATTATAAGGCTAGATTTTCTTCTTTGGTACTAGGGATTGAGTCTCCCCACCCCTTCCTTCCTTCCTTTCTTCTCTCTTCTCTGTCTTAGTCCTGCCCCCCTCCCCCAACTATGGAATCTGAGCTGGTCTTAAACTCAAAGGCATTCACCTGCCTCAGCCTCCCAGGTTCTGGGATTATAGCCGCTAACTGCCACGCCTGGCACAGCACTAGGGATTGAACCCAAGGCCTTTGCACTGTGCTACAGCCCTGCTCCTTGTTTTATTCTGAGACAAGTCTTACTAAGTGTCTAAGCTGCTCAGGCTGAGCTTGATTTTGTGTCCAGCTACATGTCCAGATTTTTAAAGAACTGAAACAAAAGCCCCAAATGCTATTTATCCAACGTGCCAGGGCCTCCAGTATGCTACTCAAGGGCCCCACCAGAGTCAGGCCCACAGCCCCGTGCACAAAGCGCTTGTTCTCACCTCTGATCATTCTTGGCACGAACACTGGTCTCGAATTTAAGGCCATTCCGAGCAACATACTCTGCCAGCTTGTCAATCACAGGCTGAATGTCTGGGGGTGGGGGGATGATGGCAGCCACGGGAGCAAGTGCACTGTGGGGAGGAACGCTGTGAGCCCTTCACGTCCCCAGAGGGACACAGCCGGGCACTAGAGGCCGGGATCTTCGTGGCATCAGAGGACGCTTCGGGGAGGCTCTGAACAACAGGTCCCCTGACACCAACGCGGGCAACGTGTCACTGCCAATGGTGCCAACGGACTACTATGAGACAGCAAGCCTGACAGCCACAGGCAGGCTGTCTCCACACCTGGGGCTGCCTCTTGAGAACAATCCAAGTGCTACACCATCATTTTCTGTTGTATTAGAAGCCAGCATGACTCTCAAGACCCTTACTGCCTGGCTTTCTCAGCATAGCCAGCAAGATCATTTCTGCATGGCGCTGGGTACTTTGCTGGCTTTCCCAGCAGCCTCTGAGACAAAGCTCCCTGGGGTGCATCCTGGACACCCTGTGAGTTCAGAGGTACCTGCTTTATGAGCCCTGTCCTGTTGACCACTGCAGGCTCAATCACGCCCTCCCCCAAGGGGCCAGATGAGGTCAGCCCTAAAATGAAGGTGCAGGGGACGGCGAGGAGAGGCTCAGCTCCCAAGCAGCCAGACTTCATGCCAAGGACATTCCCTACTTTTCAAGATGAAATCTTGCTAGATAGCCTTGACTGAGCTCAAACTTGTGACCATCCTGCCTTGGCTTTCTGGGTAGCTGGCATCTCTCAGGCATGTGTCAATATGCACGGCTTCTGGAAAGCCTTGTTTGTCAGTTTCACCTTAAAGCTTGGGCGCCTGAATGCTACTGCTTCAACAGAGATGGTTTAGGCCCAGGGGCCCAGCCTGAGTACACACCCTGTGGTGGTGGTGGTGGTGGAAGTCGCCCCGCTGCTACTCTCGGTGGTTGTTGGAGGTGGTGGTGGTGTGGTCCCAGGAGGTGGTGGAGCAGTGGTCGTCACTCCGGGTGAGCTGGACACAGTCACCCCAGCAGGCAGTGTGCTGTAGTAGGTGGCCACATTGATTCCCGGGGGTGGCGGTGCCAGGCAGTAGGTGCCGTCAGGCAGCATGTAGTAGCTGTAGTACATGGCTGCCACAGGTGCTGTAGGGACAGAGGGGTGGCTAAGCAAGGTCAGGCACTTCTGACCCTCCACGTGCGCGCAGGACACAGTGCAAGAGCAGCCAGCAGCGCCCAGATACCCAGGGCTAGGTGGAGATGGAATGGCCACGGGATGTTCCAGTGCTGCGGGACTTTCTGGCAAGATCCTGTCTCCCACTTTAGAGTGTACAAGGGGAGGGGCCTGGCAGGATGGCTCAGTGGTCTAAAGCGCCTGCTTAGGAAAGCTTAGGTGGCTGCAGGGACCATGGTTCAATCCCCAGCACCACATGCTGCGCCAGCCCTGCCCTTAGGGTGGGCTGAGCCGGCCATAAAAATAAATAAATAAACAAACAAAAGTTCTGAAACAA
>PVJA010014058.1:0-48191 GCA_004027025.1 Myocastor coypus
TGTGTCAAAATTGTGTAACTGCTTATATCACATTGTATGGAAAGTTATTAGAATATCAATGATGGCCAGAAAATATCATTTCCAAGCTAAGTCAAAGATATTTGATACTCAGAAAGCCAGTGATGATAAGCTCAAGTACCTATGTTACAGAGTAATAGTATCACAAAGCTTTTCTGCTGGAGGGCTAAGAATGTAAGTTGACAGACCAAAAATTGGAGAGAAAGAAGGGCTATAAGGATAGCCAATATTTTGGTCCTAGCCCTTCAAGGTCAAAAAAGACCCCGGATATAAGGGAACCTGTGCTGTAATATCCTATAACTCAGAGGTGTCCCAAATGTCCTGGTCAAGGAGATTATGGGACCTCAGAGGAAAGGGATGAATGAACTGTGGGGCGTCTAAGGAGAGTCACCCAGAGAAAAACATTCTCTCAGGCTTTCACAGAAAGCAAAATGGCCAAGCAATGGCCGTGAGTTGTCCCGAAGGCTGACACTAACAACAGTTCTACAAAGTACTGCCTATGGTCCCAAACTTAATCCTGAGGGGATTTGACCCTGGAAGATACAAAAAAAAATGAGTATTTTGTTATACGGGTCTTACTTCAACTTGCTCTTAACCACCCAGCAAGGGGGAAAAAAAAAAAAAAAATGCTTAATTACAATGCAGGAAACAGAGCTAGACTGGTGAGACGATCTTTAGGAGGCTTAGATTCAATAGCCTCCAACATCACAAGCTTCACTGCTGGCCCACTGCAATTGCAGAACATTTGACTGTATATGTACCTGCTTCCTCTTAGTCCAAAAAGAAATATATTCTTTTCCTTTTTTTTTTTCCTAAGCAACATCAACAGGGAGGTGGGTCATGCCACACACTGTACTCTGTAGAACGATTATGAGGACAATATGCAATATGTCAACTTTCAAAGAAAAGAAAGGGAAAAAGAAAAAATAATAATAATAATGTTGATTTAGAAGGGTTAATGTTTGTTTGATCAAGCTTATATACCTATATGTATTAATGGATACTGATCTGATGATGAAAATATGTAATATAACTCGTGTTAAATTTAAACAATAAAAAAAGGGGGGAAAAAAGTTGTTTATCATCTTGTAAATGGAGACAAAAAAAAAAAAAAGACTGAAATTTCAGTGAAAAACCAAGTGTGGAAGATAACTGGCATAAAATAAATGATGGTATTATTATTATTAGCAAAAAAAAAAAAGAAAAAGAAAATTGCAAGGACCCTCCTTCCCAAATCCTGCCCTAGTCATGGATTTACTGCAACAAAGATGCAGTACTGCCATGAATAACACACAAAGTCATACCCTCAGCTGTCAAACAAAAGCAGACACTGAAGCCAGTCTCTCTAGAAAGAACAACCCAGTGCTAAAGGAAGAACAGAACCTAAGGTAACCTTCAGCCAACTTCTTTAAATTAGTAATTTTAGAAGCCTTGCACATTTAATCCTTGGTTCTACTCATCTACATAAAGCCCAGTAACCCTGGGGGTGACATGGGTAGTCTACCAGGGGCAATGCACAGACAGGCAGTTCCCACTTGGTATCTGACATTAGAAACAAGGCACACCAAAGGCACACCAAGGCACACCAAAAACACATCCCTACCATGTCCCAGTTTGTGGCCTAAAATACCAAAGCTGAGCAAAAATCTGAAAAAGGGCTTCAGAGAAGTAGAGACTATTTCTTTTGAATCAGGCCTGCCAAACCATAACCTAAAGTTCAGCATTGGGCCAGGGAGATAGCTCAATGGCACTTAGCCTACCTGGAAAATGCAAGGTCCCCAATTTGATACCTAGGTACTGTAAAACATAAACAAATAAATAAAATCCAGCTTCACTTACATCTCTCAACAAAAGGGAGGTGCTTTAACAACAAAGTGTGCCTGAAATACAAACAGCAAAAACCTCCAAAATGAAGTTGTATAGTTATTATTATCTACTTTTAGATCAATCTCCATCACATCAAGAAAGGAGGCCTACTTCTACCTACATCTACTATGGCCTACTTCTGCCTCTTTACAGACATTGGAAAACCAAACCAGAAGGAGCATATCACCATTACATATATCCCAGTCTGAAAATCAGCTAAAACAGAGGAGGCCAAAATCACTTTCCTTTCCACTGGTGTGGACCCACTTATTGTTCGCTGATTTTTCCTTAAAACAAACAAAAAGGGAAGAAAATATGAATTATTTTCTTGAGTCTAAACAGACCACAATGAAATGCAGAAATACGTGTTTTATTATGGGCTTGCTGCTCACCTCCAAGACGGCATGGACTAACTAATGTACCACACATGCACCATATAGCCACCTAAAGAACAAAAATTTCCAAATTTAATCCCCTGTGATATTTGACAAAGACCTTCATTACCTTATTCTTCCTTCAGACTCACCAGTGGTCCAGCTCTGACGTTTTCTGCTCTTAAGATCCACCACGCTGAAGACGTCCAATTCCTAGCTCAAGTGCACACCTTCTTTAACATTTACCATGGCTCATCTGCAGCTGGTAGTCTTTTACTACATAAAAATCAGCTTAAGTACAAACGAATCAAATTTCTTGCTGCCCGCAAAGTTTTATGTAATTAACCTATGTTCAAATTCTTTTTTCTGTTTTTTTTAAGACAGGGTCTCACTATGTAGCCCAGTCTGGCCTCCAACTTACTGCAATCCTCCTGCCTCAGCCTCCCAGTCCCATTACAACAGCAACCAACTTATTTTTAAATTCTTGCTAGAATACTCACGATCACAGATTTTTCTTCAGACACAGCAACTTGAACCCGAACTCATTACCACACTGGTTATTCAGTCTCCCACACTAATACCACTTTTATTCATTTGTTAGTTTTATATGTATGTATGTACGTATGTATGTATGTATGTATGTATGTATGTATATGGCAGTACTGGGGCTTGAACTCAGGCCTGTGCACTCATTTACATCTTTAGCCCTTAAGTCACTGAATTGCCTAGGCTAGGCTCAAATGTGCAACTCTCTCCTGCCTCAATTCTTAGCTTCATGGATCACAAGTGGAACATCTCCAAGGAATCTGTACCCTGTAATCTACAACTTAATCATCCTGTCTCAAACTTAATCAGTCAACAAACTTTCCAACTAATACTGAGATTACCATGCTTGCACCCTTTCTACATCCACTACCTAATTCAGACTTTCTACACCTCATCATTAACACTGCAAGAAGCCTCCTCAGAGGTGTACTCTTAACACAATACTGTGATCGTATTAAATTACTACTGAGAAACCTTCAGTGGCTTCTCAGGCCACGATATAGAGCCAAAACTATCTTTAGGGTACTTTTAATACCTTTTCAATTTTGGTCCCAATCAAGCTATCTTTCCAGTCTTATCTTTCCTTTTTTTAGTACTGAAGATTGAATCTAGGGCCTTTACATTGAACTATATTCCCTAGCCCTTCTCTGTTTTGAGACATGGTCTTGCTAAATCACTGGGCTCAAAATTGAGATACTCTGCTTCAGTGTCCCACAGTGTTGGAATTCTAGGCATTCACCACCTTAACTGGGTCAGGCTTAAGACTAAGTGCACATCTGAATCACCAGGATTGCTTAGAAATAGATTCATGTTTGTATATTCCTGTCCCAAGGAGACACACTAGTTTAACTGAGATAGGAAGATGCAGCAGAATTCTGGATTTCTCACTGGTATTTCTTTAGCTTTGGCTTTTTTCTTTATAATGTTCCTGTGGCATCCCAATATAGGCTTCCAGTTTGAGGGCCACTGACCTTGGAAATCTTTTTATACTTGGTATGCATATATGTCTTGCGCTTTCTACTTACCCACACCCAAGGTCTCCTTATCTGTCATTGCTTTCACTAAACCACCCTGTTCTACTTTAAACAGGTTCTCCTGCTTAACTGTCACAATTTCTAATAGACTAAAAAAAGTCAAGTAGGTTTATTTACTTTCTACTATGGAGCATGATTTCTAAAGCATATTTTCCTTCTTTTTAAAAGACATTTGATCGATTTAAGCATACACCTGGCTGATGTAGCCCACATCAAGAACACCAGGGACAGGGGTATACTATAGAGGAATGGTACCATGCTTATAAGCTTCACTTATAGGAAACACCCAAAGAAAAGGTGCAAAGACTTGGGCTGAGAAAACACATTATTTACAGTATTGTGTAGCCACAGAATAGAAAATAAGCTGTCAACAGGAAGGGGAATGAGTTCAGGCAGGAGACAAGAAAAAAAACAGAAGGATCCTATGTACAGCCCAGCCAATGAGTAGGATTCCCATGAGTGCCAGATTCTCACTTCAATATTCTGTTTTCATGCAAGTTTGTGTTTCCATCAAGCTGTAAACAAAGTCAATGTTGACTTGCAAAGCTGATGGTCATATATGCAAGAAAGAAAAGATCAAGATCCTCATCCAAAGTAGTACACATACATAGAGAAGTGGGAAGGGGAGACAATCACATCTGGACCATCACCAAACAAAAATATATTAATTCTACAATGACCAAGAGATCCTGTTCTCATCTGTTATTTTCTACAGTCTGTTCCTGTAACAGTCAAGTAAAAGGCAGGAAAGGGGAGACAATGACAATGCTAACACATGAGTACCTAAAGCACTACGAAACTCACTTTTAAAATCTAGTGCGTTGAAAGAGCAGTTTTTGCCAGAGAATACTGTGCTGTGGGTTTATATAAGCAAGCAAGGCATTTCTGTAAAGCACTGATGGTCAGTGTTGCTAAATATGATATAATTAGACTTTGCTAACTACAGTCAGTAAAGAAAACAATTTTTCAAAGAATATTCCAGGAGAGACATGAAGTTGAAGTTTTTGAATTTATCTGACTCCAATTTCCCTCTAACAAAATAGCTGCAGCAACCATTTATATCTTTTTTTTTTTTAAAGATTGATTGATTGATTTATTGTTCCACAACCTTTGCTTGTTTATTCACTCATTTTTATGGCCGGCTCCGCCCGCCCTGAGGGCGGGGCTGGCGCAGCATGTGGTGCCCGGGATCGAACCGCGGTCCCTGAAGCCACCCAAGCTTTCCCAAGCAGGCGCTTTAGACCACTGAGCCATTCTGCCGGGCCCAACCATTTATATCTTGAAAATCCAATCCACACAAATGTCCCTCAGTACCTAAGGTCAATCAACTCCTTACACACCAGCTCAGCCTGGAATGAAAATAATGCATTATGGTAGTTTACCAGGTAGTACAAATGCTGGTGATCTGTATGAGCAAATGGTGATGCAACAAGTATTTCAAGTCTATCATTCTGAAGACAAGGGCAGGAATCATCTTAGGCAATCCTATTTTAAGGGTCCTTTCCACAGCTACTCATACTATTTATATCCAATGCATAAAATCCAGAACCTCAAACCATTTATTTAGGATAGAGTTATATCACCATGGCTATAATTTTCAAAGAAACAAGGTTTATCACATTGAAGAATTTGGCCAAGCTGGAAAAGAGCCCTATAAAGGAAACGCACACACACACACACACACACACACATGCACGCACGCACGCACGCACACCCTGTTTCTGAACAGAAACATTGACCTTCAAACTACATGTTCTACGCACAGTCAGAAAGTGTTCTATGTGTACTGAATGCAAAATCATTCACAAGGTATTCATTCTAGCTAAGTTAGAAAGTTACTAATAAAAAAACAACAAAAATTTTAAAGAAATAAAATGAGCTAACAAAGAACAGAACACCTTGGCTCTAATTCCTGCTCAACACAGCCTGGCATTACCAGCATAGGTAACTCACTGTCCATAGGCTTACTGTGGCCAGTCTCTTTAACAGAATGAAAGGGAACAGAGTTAAGCCAATCAAGTAAGTCACTTAGGCCAGAATGTAAAGAGGTATTTTTGTAAGGTGAAGCATAAATTTTCTATCCAGGGGCCACAAATGACCAATGCTCATGGAAGAAATGATTCAGAAAAGCTGCACAACCAATCCAAAATATCTCTCAGTGAAATAAGGCCCAGAACATCATGAAGAATGGAGACATTCACCCAACCTGCAGGGTGTCTGTGTTTCCATCCTTCCTTTCCATTTCTCAGGCCCTTTTCTAATGAGTCTGTGGCATTTCATTGGTTCTTGCTATTCATTCCCATTTCAAATCATAATTCCTAGAGTTTGAGGAACAACAAACCATTATTATAAAAATGAAGTAAACGCCAACAGGACTAGGGTTCAAAAAGCTGATGAAGGGGGCAGGAAAAAAACTGAAGCAAATCTTTAACCTTGCTTCTGTAAGAAAATTAGATTATGTATGAACTCTGCTTGCTTCTATTAAGACAAAAGATGGTCAAAACTATACTGCATATTTTTTCAAAGTTCTCTCAAAATTATAGTGCATGACAAAGGTGGGGAGAAACTATGTTACAAAATCAAGAAAATTAGATCCAGAGACATGCAAATCTCCACCATAACCACTCCCTTTGGTGCTGCACGCTGTTTCCCCCACAGGTGCTTTTGGGTAATGTGCAACACTGAGGACACACGCAGGTGTGCACTCAAACTCTGCATCTTCAGCAGATAAAAGTATCGACTACACTGAAATGGGTTTGAAGCCTTCTACGTATCTGAGCAATAAAGAGTAAAAAACTAAACAGACAGCAGCTGAAATTAGGGTCTCTGTCTCTACTATAGATCCCTGAATGTCAGCACCCCTCCAACACTTAAACCATTAAATGGCTCAGATTTGACAGCACTCTGAAGTATTGGGGACTTAGCGGATTCCCCCAGACTAAGCCTATGATAAAATCAGTGATCAAAAAAAAGATAAAGTCACTTTTAGGTACTTGTGGCAGCCCTGGGAAGGAGAAGGGGAGCATGTATGTATTAATCATAACCTTCTGTCATCTTGTACCAACCAGATGACTGCTTACAACATTGCAAGTGACTGATCGTACATTAGGCCAGGCATACTACTCAAAGAAGATGCTGATAACCCAAGGAGTACAATTCTAAACACAGCATTCTTAAAGTTGCCTATAAAATAAGCTGAAGAAAACAAAGGTAAATCTGTGTCCTTGTTTCCATTCTTTCCCTAAATCATTACACAGGTAAGTATCTGTTCCTCTGAGTTTCTTTTTATTTACTGAAGAGGTCTAAAACATTAATAGTACTATTTTTAGTATAATTTAGTGGTCTTGGAATTAATCATCTTATCAGTTTAAAAGGGTAACGTAAGTTTAAGAGAGCAAATCTTGCTCAGGGTCACATAACCTGAAAGATGCAAATAAGATGATGGAACACATAATCCCTTGCAGGCATGGTCATTTTACAGCATGCTCCAAGCAGCCATCCATGCAAAGCAAAGGAAGGTGTGTCCTTATAAAGAGTATTTCTTAAATGTCCAAATTTTCTTTCCCACTACTTATTTTGCACTGTCTCTAACCATCTTCCTTTTTGCATCTACGCTTCTGAATTAAAGACAAGTAGAACCAAAAGCAAAGATTTATCATCTGATAAGGGACTGTAGCAGGTACATTATTTTTTTTGAAACAAAAAAGGGAAGAGATAATAATACACAGTTGATTACTTTGAAAGAAAGCACAGGATAGCTAAGAGAAAATGAGAAAATTATCCCATAATGATGGCCCACTTCAAAATGTTTCTGGCATATAGGATAGGCCAGAGATACAGAAATAAGTGCACCATCTGGCAAAAATGTTTATTTCATGTACATACAATAAGGTTAGGACCCTCGTGATGCAAGTATATTCAAGAATAAAAACTGAGGGCCATGGAGACAGCTCAACAAATGAAACACCTGCCTGACAAGCAGAAGGATGAGGGTTTGTAAAATCTCTGGCACCCCATGCCTCACCGGCCCTGCCCCTGGGCATGCTGAGCCTGCTACCAAGACTGGTTGTGGTGATGTATGCCTGTAATCCCAGCACTGAGTAGAATGAAAACAAGAGAATCACTATGAGTCTGAGCTCCATAGTGAGACCCTGTACCAACTACATAAAATTAAGATAAATAAAATAAAAATTGAGTTACTTAGCAAGCATTGTATTATAAAGCATATTTGCTTTTAGGGGTTCCATCCCCTGGCCTGTCACGCCAATCCCACCTGAGATGGCAACTGAGACAGAGCAAGGTGGTACACTCCTGTAATCCCATCTCTTGGGAGGCTGTAAACAGGTGGATCACTACGAGTCTCATCTAGTAGTGACACCCTGAATACCCTATAGACTCTTGCCTAAAACAACAACAACAAAAAGCCCCCACATATAATGGTTTTTAACAAGCCACATTATATGCTCATTTAAGGAATTAAACATAAGCAGAGCATGAATTTACATCTTTATATCCACCCACAAAATGACAAAATGAGCAAAAACAAGGAAGAAATAACAAAATCAGGAGCCTAAGCATATTTAGCACATCTTCAATATCTATTAATTATGAATATAGATCTTCTGTAAATCAATGTTAATTGCAAAGGGAATATTCATGATCACTTTGCTAAATAAGCAGATGTTTGACTAAACTTACAACTTAATCACTATCATGAAAGATACATTATAATCTACTATCATTAAAAATCACCACATATAAACTTAATTTTGAAAAGGTTTTTATGGCAACTCTAGGTTCTTCATCAAACTAGCATCATTACACATTTGAAAAATATTTGTATCCATCTACAATTTATATGCCAGCCTCTAAAAGACAGGTGTAAGGTCTGGGAAATTAAATGAGACCTCAATAGCAGGTAAGAATTTTACCACTTCAACCAACATGATTACTTTGACTAAGTTCATTAAGAAAACTACTCAGAATTATAATATGTTCAAATTGTGGTGTGATCTCAGAATAACAGGAATATATGGTTCAGTAAGAAAAAAATTCTCTTTTACATAAATTACTATGACTATCTTGCATGAGTTAAAACCATAAATTATGAACTTTCTCCTAAGGAAAAAGCTCACTATTAGTTTTAGCACCTTCAGACATCCTGAAAGCTCCAGTGCCTTTTATAAGAGCAGCTTCCAGAAAACATAGATAATAAAGATGACAATGAGGACAGAAAAGGTAAGAGAAGGACACAGGGTACTGGCCTTTAAATGTAGTGCTACCGAAAGGTCAGGGGTTATTTTGCTAGAAAGTAAAAGTGTCATCTTCCTACCTGGCATCAGCATAGAGATGGTAAATGCTTGCTGACATTCAGCAAAATGACAAGGACTGCCTCAGGAGTGGCCTTCACAAAATGACCAGGTAAAAAACAAAGCTTCAGGAGAAAACATTTTTCACACTGAGGTTCCTGTACACTGCAAAGGAATCTCTGCAAATTTAAAACAGTCAAACACACACCACAACCAATACCACACAGGTTGCCAGGGTCCAGTCCACTTACAACTCAGCTCCTCCCTCTTTCTGAGCTCTCTGCCAAACTGCCACAACAGTTTAGTAGTTTGGATATAACCATGCCTCCTGAAACACTAGGCAAAAGTTTTTTTTTTTTTTAAAGACAAGTCACTGAAGCAATGATAAAATCGTTGGAGGAACAGAAGTCAAAATGTCACCTCTCCAGCCCTATCCTATCACGAACTCTAGAAATACACCATGTATTGCTTTCTACATTACAAAAGGTACCAAACAAGAATCTAAGTGGTCAGAGACAACAATCCCCACACAGTTGGGTTGCATCTTTCTTGGCATGTATCCTGTGCCAACCTCATTAACACAGACCTGAGTTCCTCTTTCTATCAGACTACACTTTTCTGAGAATGGGGCTTCATGTTCCACAATCAGCACTGCTCCCCATCCCCAACACGGGATATTGTTTGGAGCCAGGATTAAGCAGCTGCTAGATGAAACAAGCTTGTAAAATGACTAGACACGACATGTTCTTGGGGTTCACTCTTTGTGTAGCACTTTCACAGAAGAAAAAGCACAAAGTGATTCTGACCTTCCACCTACACACTCCAATTCCTTCAGTCCTAGTGTGACTGAGGTTAACAGAAACTTTTTAATTTGACATGGTAGCATATCCCTATAATCCCAGGGCCATGGATGCTGAAGTAAGAGGCTCCCAAGTTCAAGTCCAGCCTAGAGACTAAGTGAGACCTTGCCTCCAAACAAACAAATAGAAAACCAAACAAAAACAAAAGCAAAAAAACCTGCTCCTCCCCTAAAAAGTGGAATGCAGAAAATAATCAACAGGGTAGGGTTCACTGCTCTTATAAAGATTAGTGTCCTCAGAAGTCCTCAAACATAAAAGGTTTCTTGCCTCTTCAGAACAGGCCTGACTGAGTTACTATGCCTAGTCACCTTCAAAGAGACTGACAGTACCAGAGGCTCGAAGCTGCTAAAAATGACACTAATTTTGCACTTTGTGACACCACAATGGAGAATAAGAAATACCCTTTAATTTAATGCAATTTAAACATCAGCCCAAGGCACATCTTGGTGGCACATGTGCCCTGGTCTCATTGGTTTCGCCTTGGATCAGCTCAGCTTTCATGCCACTAATCCTAATATTACAATATCCTCTGCTTAAGACTATGCATTCCCAGCCCCTGCTACCCCGAAGAATCTCTTCACTAAGCATTAGAAAGAATACCTTTGTGAGGTCCTTATAAGAATGACTTTCTACTTAGGAAAAGAAGCCAGGTAGTACATCTTCCTGCTTAGGTGTTTAGGAAAGGCATTCTGGGTACCCATTCAACCCTACAGAGGGAGCACTGAAGTTGAGAACAAGACAACAGTCCAGTAATTTCAGGTTATTAGATTTGGGGCCTGGCGGGATGGCTCAGTGGTCTAAAGTGCCTGCTTGGGAAAGCTTGGGCGGCTTCAGGGACCATGGTTTGATCCCCGGCACCACATGCTGCGCCAGCCCTGCCCTCGGGGTGGGCTGAGCCGGCCATAAAAATGAGTGAATAAACAAAGGTTCTGAAACAAGAAAATAAATAAATAAATAAATTAATTAATTAATTAATTAAAAAAAAGATTTAATGACAGGGAAACCTCAGCTGGTTGTAGGGAAACACTGTGGGGATTAATACGGAAGCTTTCAAAGGCATCTGAATTATCCTAAAAGATAACTAAGTAAGTACACATTGTTATCACTTATTAAAAACAAGTTTAAGAAGAGAAGGAATCTAGGCTGTTCCCTCTAAGAAACACATCTGTTAAAAGTCAATTGCAGAAGAACGATGAAGTCTTTCACACATGAGCCCCAAAAGGTACAGAACTGAGGGTGAAGTTCACAACCATTACAGAAGAAAGAGGGCTGGCAGAAAAGCACAGCACCAAGCTACCCCTGAACACTGTGGTCTACGCTGCCTCAGGTACAAACGCCTTTGGCATGAGGCTGCCTGCCCCATTCTTGGGAGATTTGGCTGAGACCTAGATACTGATTTTTGTTACTGTCTTTTTAAAAAGGCTCTCTGATGATTTTTCAGTAACACTGTAAACTTTCATATCATTTTGTTTTTGCTTTTTCAATAAGGGTTTAGATATGTAGCTCTCAGGCTGCCCTTAAAAAGCACTGAGATCATAGGCATTTGCTACCAAATTTCCCAGTTTAAATCGTTTATGAAGAGGAAGGAAGGAACCTCCAGAACTCCTCTTGTACAAAACACAGCACTTTCTTCAAAAAAACCTCAATATTAAAAAGGGTCCTTAAACTGTGTGTAGTGGCACACATCTGTAATCCTAGCATTTTAAGAGACTAAGGCAGCAAGACCTCAAGTTCAAGCCCAGCCTGGACAATTCAGTGACTTAGAAGACCCGGATTCAAAATAAAAATAAAAATAAATTAATAAAAAACTGGAGATGGACATCAGTTCAACCACCAGTTCTACTACACACAACACACACACACACACACACAATTAATTATATAATGGAAAAAATCAAGTACAGGATGAAAACATCCACCTAGAAATCCAAGCTTTATTGTAAGTATTTTCAAGGGAGAATAAAAATTTTCCAGATAAGACACATCACATATGGCTTCTACAGCAATTACTACACCAAACTGTAGGCAATGAAAGGGAAGTCAGATACTGTTACATGTTAATGATTTTCACTTCTTAAATCCAGAAAAGACAGGTAAGTAATAACATTTTATAAGTGAAGATCTTTCCAGAAGGAAAATATTTAAGCTCATCATTTGAGTCATTTGAGAAGAGTGGCTATGACATATTCATTATAAAATAAGTGGAAATCTCTCCAAAGGGTAAAAGAATATGAATACTTCACAGGATTCTTTAAAAAGATTAAAAACATATTTGCATTTACAAGATTTTCTTGGTGTTAGGTACCACCTCTTCCCATCACAGAATGGATCCTCCCAGACTTCCTCTGCCAGTGCAGCCACCCAGGACATGAGGGCTGCAGAAACATCCACAGAGCTACAGAGAAGCAAAGATACATAAGTCTCACTGAGGGAATTCTGATTCAGGAGACCTCAGGCACACATGCTGGTTAAAAGCTCCTCTGTGACCCTGATGCGTAGTCAAGGGCCGCCAGCCTCCGCACCAAAAGCAGTAACACTTCACATGTTACTTCTGCATTGTTCTGCTGATTGAGCTAAAGCATGACCAGAGCAGAACCCCAAGCAGGCAATAATTTTATCTGTTCCCTAATGAGTTACTGTACATCATGGGCTCTAATTTAGTGGAGTTAAGACACTGAAGAGTTCCTGGCTTTGTTTTTCCTTAGTTTTTTATTACATTCCAAGTCGTGTGCTTTCCATTCCATGATCAGCACATTAAAAAAAAAAAAAAAAAAAAAATGTTTAAAACATATCCAAGCTACTTGCTAAAGTGGCTTTTATTTTAACCTTACTTTAACAGGTAAAGTTGATGAATTAGGGCTGGGGAGATAGCTCTATGGCACAAGTGCCTGCCTGGCAAGTGCAAGGTCATGAGTTCAAACCCCAACCCTGAAAAAAAAATAAAAATAAAAACAAATAAATAAATAAAAAATAAAGTTGATGAATTAAAGAAAAGTAGCCTCCCATGTACACATACACATACAAACAGGCATGTGTCCATTATTAACAAATGTGCCCAATTATCTTCACAGGAAAGATTGTAGAAACCTGTTTTGCTATGAATAATACCTGAGATATGTGCTTGCAGGCAAGAAGAATTTAATTATGGAGAGTGACATGAGCACAGGCCAACATGGGGGGAATCTGCCAGGAAGAGGTATAGCTGCTTTATGCTGGTATATAAGAAAGGGAGCCAGGAAGAATGCTGGGTCTCCAATCACAGGCACTCTTCTGACCAGTCTTTCATTACCATGACTTTACAAGCCCAGTCAAAAGATCTGCTATTTCCAGAGCAAAAAGTCTCTCCAGAGACAAACCTCACCAGCATCAGCCTGGTTCCTTGCCCTGACAAAAGCTGGTGTTCAAAGATGCCTATAGCACATTGGCCAGCAAATTAAGAAATATAATAGAAATATATAAGAAATATTAAGAAATTCTCAGACAAAGGATAAGAGAGAGAGAGGCTTACTGACTGGCTTAATAAAGGTACATGCATATTTGGTCCCAGGTACTTAGGAGGCTGAGGCAAGGGAATCACAAGGCCAACCATAGCAACTTAGGGAAACCCTTTCTCAAAATAACACAAGGGCTGTAGAAACAGCTTACTAGTAGAGCTGCCTAATATGCACGAAACCCTGGGCTTGACCCCAAATAGCACCAAAAATAATGATGAAAATAATAACTAAAGGAAAGAAAGAAATGATTCCACAACAGGAAAACCAAGGCCAATTTCATATTTCCACTCCTACATTTTCCTGAGCCATTCCTGCTGAGTCTTAGCCATTACTTTGCTCTATGTATATGTTAAATGTAAGTTGTACTGTCCCTGGATGGGGCATTTCAGGAGGATTTATCACATATTTCCACTCCTACATTTTCCTGAGCCATTCCTGCTGAGTCTTAGCCATTACTTTGCTCTATGTATATGTTAAATGTAAGTTGTACTGTCCCTGGATGGGGCATTTCAGGTGGATTTATCACTGCCCATCCAGGGTATAGAACAGTTAGAGGCTTCACTAAAGCTGAGAAACCTCCAAAAAACACACAGCACAAGGGAGAAACAAGTTATTAAAAAGATAATAAAATAAATAAATAAAACCCTTTCTGGGTTTACATAAATATTTAGCTAATCAGTCAAAGGACAGTAAAGTGAATGTAGAAAGAATGCCTAATATTTAATAGGATTTGGGTAAAATACTACACTTTCCAAAAGTTATTCAAGTGTGGCAGGGAAGCTATAAGCTAAAACTAATTTTTCAAATGACCAAGATACTAATTTATTCTTCATAACTACAAAGAAAGGCCCATACAAATGATATAGTATCACTAGAAGATCTCTGGCCTGCACCCTAACCCTTCCTTTTTGGAGACCACAGATGCACTGCAGACCACAGATACATGGAAGTACAAGCAAACCTACTGTCCTTTCCACCCAAAGCAGACCAGAGGGAGACGGTATTGCTCTTAGTCACATTATCTCCATTCTTCCTGGGCATAAAAAACTAATGCTCAGAGTGAGGGTCCTTCCAAAGCCTTCTCCTGGCTCCTACTGGAGCTCCCTAGAGCCATTACAAGACACAGGGGGAAGAGTTCATCATGTAGAAACAAGGTGAGAAGAAAAAGGACGGGGGCCACTCCAGGGGCACAGAGCCCTAGTGAGCCTAGTGTCTGATAACTTAGCTCTTCTCCCTCCATGCTCCTCTTGTCTCCTAGGTTCCTGGACCATGTTTATGTGAGACAAGGATCAGAGACAAAGGAGATAAGGAAAAGAGCCATGTAAGGAAACACAAGTAGAATCTTCCCCCTCATGTGGATGGACTGTATGCAGATAAATACTGATCCCTGAGGAAACAGCTGTCTGTAGCGCCAGCACCAGCCATCAGTCTTCGGAGAAGGCACTGGGATAATCAAGGTGCCAGTCTTTCATCAGCAGGGAGGAGGCTACCCACAGCACACACCCCACCTTTGAGAAATGGCCCACTAAAAATAATGAGATAAGAGAGGTTTTAGGTAGTGGAGAAAAGTGGTGGCAAACCTGAGGCACGCATGACACAGTGGGTTGTTTGTACCAGAGAGTATCTTCTAATTGTATCATTTGAGGATAAGTCAAATGAGGCATTACTGCGACTTCTGATTTGGATGACTGTAATATGCTCTCTGCTCCTGACTAGCAGAGTCAATAAACAATAAGCCACTGAATCTGTGTGGCTGGAAACGGACAGCACAGTGCATCTAGGCTGCATTTGTCAAGGGCTGCCTTTCAGTTTTAAGGTACATCTGAGATGTGACCTACAGGTTATGGAGCCCTCGACAATGTAAATCATTGCTCTCTGTAGATACCATACCATTTCTTAGGCTCAAACAAGACTATGCTGACATTGCTACTCAGAATAAGAGGGCTGTGGGAACCCCTCTGGCTCTCATCTCCTCCCTGAACAGGCCACATCTACTCCTCAACAAGGAGGCAGGCTATATGCCTTTAAACAAGCACTGGTGATTGTAATTATGTACTGGTCAGTAATGCTATTATATGTTAATTAAATATAAGTGCTTTATGTACACCTACATGAGGGTGAATGTTTTTGTCACAATAGGATGCAACTTAATGATCTGCAGTGTAATTGTGCAAACACAAGTGCAAGGCACTGTGAGCAGCCCACTGAGCAGCAGATGGGCTGTAGAAGGATGCCAGGGGCCAAGTTCCCCTTCAGGGTTCTCAGCTTTTCCCTGCCAGGGCAGCTAATAAGAGCTGTGAGACCCCAAGAGGACCTAGCCATTTTCTCTGTCCTTTTTTCAAAAGCAGTAAGTTTAGTCTGAGCTCGAGAGAAGGAGCCCATCTGGCAACAAAACACATGGGGCCTGGGTCCAGTCCTGCCTGTATATAACAAAAAGAGATATGCAATTAGGTGAGTAGGGCATGCGCTGTCAGCAGGATTACACACTAGCTCCTCTGGTCCATGCATCTGTGCTAAGGCTGCCACACCATCAAGTTCAGTGTGCTTGCCCAGGGCTACCTATGTCTGATCTCAAGCGACTTGCTCATGCTTTCTACTCCGAGGCAAATTTCCATTTTACGAATAAAGATACAATCACAAAAACTGGAGATAATTTAAATAAAAGATCATACATCTACATTAAAAAAAACTACATAACCATTAAAAATTCTGTTTTAAAAAATTATTTAAAGAGTACTCTGTAGAACGATTGTGAGGACAATATGCAATATGTCAACTTTCAAAGAAAAGAAAGGGGAAAGGAAAAAAAAATAACGTTGATTTAGAAGGGTTAATGTTTAATTGTTTGATCAATCTTATATACCTATATGTATTAATCTAAACTGATCTGATGATGAAAATATGTAATATAACCCGTGTTTTACAAAACATGAACAGAGGCACTGGTGAGAAGGCCATAAGATATTAACAGTGGTAATACTGCCTCTGGATGATAGGATTTAAATAATTTATATTTTCTTCTTTAATATCCCCAAATTTATAAAATGAATGTTACCTTCATAATTAGGAAAAAACTTAAGTAGAGAACCATTGTAAAGATGAAAGCAGACATATAAAATCATCTAATGGGGTTAATGTAAGAAAAAGAATAGATATAAATTATATCAATGATGAAATATCTAGAAATAGGTACTCCTGACGCTTACGAACCTCTGTAAAAATGGCTAATATTGGGACTGTCTATAGAAAGAAAGAAAGAAAGAAAGAAAGAAAGACAGAAAGAAAGAATCTAATCCATTCATAGGGTTAGTGTGACTGTTCTAAGTACTACAGTGAAATTACAATGAGGAAAACTTAACCTAGGGGACAAGATGATAAAGACAGAGTAAGAAGAGGGATTGTAGCACAATGATAGATAGACCACTCTCTCAGAATGTTTGAGCAACTGAATTCAATCCCTAGCACTATAAATAGAAAAGGTGGGGGGAGACAGACAAAGGTTATAGGTCACCCACTTATCCCATTAAAAACCCATCAAAAATATAAATGACACTCTTGACATATGTCATGGCGCTTTCAAAAATAGTTGGAGGAAACAGTCTAACTTTTTAAAACTAAGTTGAAGTAAGAGAGCGTATGTTGCAATAAGAAAACCAACAAGATACAGCTTCTGGTAGAACCAGAAACCTAGAAAACAACATCATGGAAAAAGTACACCCTACACCTAGGAAGAAATGGCCACTAACACAAGCAGAATCCAAGCTCACATCACACATTTGGAAGGAGTTAAAATCCTGGTCCCTGTCCACCAAAGAAGAAACCTGGGGCAAGGCACAGAATTTTCCCAGGATATTTCCTCATTAAATCAGGATGGGATGCAGTTTAAGCAGGATGACCTGTGTCTCATGCTCTGCTTGGGCCATGCAGGTATATTTAGGGCTACCACCACCTTCCACTGGGTTAGCTAACTTTTTCTCTCAATACTCTGGAAATAAGCAAGTTTTTCCACAAGAATACTTTTGGTCCATCAGATCATTCTGATGGGTGAAATTCACATTATAAATTAATATTCCCACAAACTGATTTTTAAATCAGTTTCTATATATTTATTTAGCACGAATCAATCTAACAGCAACTGTCAACCTATAGAGCTCAGAGCTGAGCCTTGAAGAGAACTGAGCAGAATACCAGTAAAGCTTTAACAAGAGATAGGATTTCTCCCTCCTTAGCTCACACAGAGCAGCCCTGAAAGCACTTTGTCTCTATACAGCATTCCTGTCTGTGCCAGCCAAAATTCAGAAGAGGCCAGGTGGTTTATTGGATTGCATGCTGAACTGCTGGCCTTGTGGCATGTGCCATGAAGCACCTATATTTTCATCCAACTATGTGAAGACTACTCTTAAGCTGGAGGTGACACTCCCCTAACCTGCACACTATTTTCTGCTTAACTGTGTTAACAGATTGTACATGAGGTATGAATCCAGGCCCAACAAGGTACCATATCGTACCTTTTCTCTTATTACCATGAAATGAAATTTAGATTGAAATCATAAATACCAGCTTTTATCAGTTCAAATGATATAATTCTTGTCTCCTTTTCCTGGAATCCTCAGATGTTCTAAGCTAGCAGCAGTGAATCTATGGCACACCTGTTATTACATTATTTCTTTTAACACAAAAATGTTAATGTATGAATTGTTTTTTCTAAACTAAAACCTAAGAATTAAGGTGTAATTGCAGAATTGGCACCTTCCAACAAATAAGTGGGTGTACAGCTTGGCACTTGGTCTTAAAGGTTTGTCATCCATTATTCTAAGCCAAAATATCTTAGAAGTACGTAAGTATCCCTCCTTAGCTCACACAGAGCAGCCTTGAATACTAGCTCTACATAGCATTCCTCTCTGTGCCAGCCAAAACTCAGAAGGTGCTGGGGGATTTAATGGGCTGCATGCTGAACTGCTAGTCTTGTGGCATGTGCCATGAAGCACCTGTATTTCCACCCAACCATAGAAAAACTTGCAATCAGCCTTGCCACTTGGGGATGGGGTAGAGTGAAGGTAGGATACTACTCATACAGGAAATGCAGAGGTGCACAGTGTTGCATCTAAATCAGATCACAACAGAAAAACCAGCACTGTCAGACCAAAGTCCTAGAAACAGAACATGACTGAGCCCAGACTCTTGCACTGCTAAAAGCAACAACCTACAACAGTGGTTCTAGAGCTGAAGTGTCTGGCTGTGGTGAAAAATGAACAGAGGCAACTCAAAAATACCAGTAAATATTTAGATAGATCTCATCATGAAAACCAACAGGGCACACGGTTGTGCATCTAGGCCAGGGCCAAGGCCACAGGCTAGATATGACGGGCAGTGGCAGGCCTGAATACACACTGCAGTTCTGCTGTTCAATCAAAATACACAGCACCAACTTAATCTTTGGCCTCAGATAGTTCTGTGTGAACCCAGCAAGCCTGGAGCTCATTTGTAGCAAATAAGAAGCAATAATGTTGGGCAGCCATATTTGCTGTGACTCTCACCATTAACCATCAAATTCTGTGCCCTTGTAGAACTTAGTATCAGGGGACATCTTAGAAATGCATATATGAGCATCACTTTCATAGCACAAAACGGGGCAGGGGTAAAAGACTGGTACAATGATCAAACAGCAGCCATAAATAGCAACGTGTCCCCATTCCCCATTTTCAGAACTCTAAGTCAGGTCAAGGACACCAGGACACTGAGATGCCTCCACATCTATAGAGAGCTGGTTCCAGAATACCTCCAACCCCTGTATCAAAATCTTCAGATGCCTGGGGTGGGGTGTCAGAGCCCACCAAGGCCTCTGAAACTCTGAGATTCAGCATGGGCCCCATGAGGGAGGTGGGAAGACCACTAGCTCAGGCTAGCTATTCTCCTCCAGAGTATTTTTCCAAAAGAACAAAAACATCATACCACACTGATATAGGTATACCCATGTTTATAGGAACATAATTTGTCATACCTCAATCTTGGAAAAAAAACTCAAATGCCCATCAACTGAGAAATGGATAAAAAAGATGCAGTGTTTTTACACAATGGTGTATTATTGAGCTATAAAAAAAGATAAACTCAAGACTTTTACAAGTAAACGGATGCAGCTAGAGACCATAATCATAAATGAAATAAATTATACTTGCACATGTAAAATCATATTATCTCCTTGGTATAAGAATCTGAAAGGGGCAGGATGGCTCAGTGGTCTAAAGCACCTGCTTAAGGGCTGGGCGTGGTGGCGCACGCCTGTAATCCCAGCACTTGGGAGGCTGAGGCAGGAGGATCGGTGGGAGTTCGAGACCAGCCTGGGCTACAAAAGTGAGCTCAAAGCCAGCCTGAACTGCACAGCGAGACCCTGTCTCAAAAAGACAAAAAAAAAAAAAACAAAACACTGAAAGAGCAAATAGGATCTGAAAAGCACAACACACACTGTGAAAGAAATATAAACACTATTCAAAGGGAATAAACAACTGGGATGAGGAAAAAAAGAAAAGAAAGTTAAAAACAAATATATATGTATATACACAGGATAGCTTCTATAATTGTACTGCTGATTTTTCCTAGTCCACTGAAAGGAACAGTGAATATTTAAATGTTTCTCCTTTTCAATTTTTATAATTTTTGTGACCAATTGTACAGGCTTATATCTGGTAATCTGAACAACTAATTTGAAGACAGCAATATGTAACATAACAACCATTATTGAATTGCTATCATTTTTGTTTAGTGAAATTCTGTACCATTTGCTTTTTACTATTTTTTGTATTCTCTTTAAAATTAAAACATTTTAAAAATTCGCAGATGCTCAAGCCTCATATAAAATGGAATAACATTTCCATTTCTATTTGCATTTGTTTAGGGAATAACTATAAGAAAAGAAATCTGAGGCTGACCATTAGTTCAGTGGTACAGAGCTTGTCTAGCATATGTGAAGCTCTAGGTTCAATCCTGAATACTGTAGAGGGAAGAGGGAGAAAGAAGGGAAGAGAAGAGAAAGGGAGAGAGGGAGGGAGGGGGGAAGGAGGGAGGAGACCAGAGAGGATATAGAGATCATTTTTTTCAAAAAAATTTTAATAGGTAGCTGACTGATTCCATAGATATAATACCATCAGATACAGATGGCAGAGTGTATATATGTGTGTGTGTGTGTGTGTGTGTGTGTGTGTGTGTGTGTGTGTGTGTGTGTGTGTGTGGAGTCAAACTGCTTCCTTAGATTGATATCCTCTAAGACTCACACTACATTAAGATCAATGACCTCGGCTACCAGGAGAGGATTTTTCCATTCCTGAACTGGCTAGGGTAGCACATTATAATTAGGTGAAAATACACAGAGACAGAAATGCAAAGACAGAGTCAAAGTGGACAGAAAGACAGAAAAATGGAAGCAGAGCTAAGCTCTTCAATCTTCATTTCCTCATATGAATCCTGAGCACGAAATACTATAATAATCAGGATTAGGCAATGCAGAAAGATAGGTAAAAACAGGAGTCAAAGGGGGAAAGACATAGGAACTGGAAGACAGATCTAAAGCTGCAACAGTCAAAGGCCTGCTTCCTCCCACAGACACCAAGGAAGGAGACAGTGCCATATTCAGAGAACTGGATTTTTAAAACTTCCCACCACTAGCAACAAATGCCAAGTTTGAAGCCTGGCATCACAAAGAAAGGAAAACCCCACCTCCCCATACCAGCAGGCTACATACGTTTACTTGTTAAAGGCAAGACCCTACTGTGATGCATGAGAAGCTGCTTCACATCAAGATACAGGAGCTACAGATCTAGAGATTTTACCAATTTGATTGTCAATCGATATTAATTGCAACACACTGATCTTGCATGCATTCTACAAGTGTAGTTTTCTAGTACTTAAAATCACATTTAATAAGCTGCGTTAATGTATTTTGTCCCACAAAAGAAAAACTAATACAGTAGGAGTCCAGGTGATTCAAACAAATTCAAATGAAAATAAAAAGTTCCAGGAGCACCTATCTATATCACAAATATTTGCAGATCAAAACATAAAGAAAACAAGTTAGCAAAACTTCTTGAAAATCACGAGGTGGAGAAAAGAGAGTAAAATCAGTCTTGAAGTCTCCAAATCTATCAGCTCCAAGAGGGCAAAACAGTAAGAAGAGAGTATGCTCCCTAGAACACATGTACATATATTCCTCGACAGAGAGATTAAACACTATCAGCTTTGGCCTGGAAATACATTGTTTGCTAGGTGAAATAGGTAAGAGATGAAAGGCTGTAGGATTTCATTTCACCAAATTTTCAGTCTGTCAGATTCCGTGGACACTAGCAGATATCCTGGGACTAATCTGTATTTGTTACTTTACAACAGGGCCAGTGACCATCCTCCACCTGCTGTATTTTATGAAATATCTGATCAGAACAGTGAACCAAACGCTGTTGTACACTGAAATGGCTTCATGGCTTCACAACTAAGAACTCTAAGATGGTATATGCAAACAAGAATGTCTGGACTGGAGGAATGTCAGTCTTGTAAGTGGGCTGTGAAGGGGTGAGGGAAGGAGAGTTGAGACCCAAAAGCTTTTAGAGAGGAGGCAGCACCCAGAGCAAGATGCTAATGACAGTTAGAAAATGCAAGCCAAAGCCCAACTCAAACAAGGCTCGAGCATCAGGAACTCTAGATGTCTTCTTGAGGAAAATGCTGAGCTTGTGGTTTAACACATACTGAAGGGAACAGCAAAGCCCTAGGATAGCTTTTTTCCTCTTTATAAGAAATGAATGAAACAAGCTGCTCTGGGTGATGCCAAGTCTCTCTCCTCTTAAAGTACAAACTGGCCTAATAATTCTGGGTTTCCCACTAGCCAAAACCAGCCAACAGTGCTGCCTGCCAATTCTGCCATGCAGAATACAATGCATTCCCTCACAGAAGCCACAGTTAATTAATGGTAAAGAGGAAAGAGAGCCCAAGAATAAGGAGGTGAGCACCCTCCAGGTATCTACTCCCATTCACAGATGCAGGGCCTAAGGAGAATCCTGGTGAACAGGAGGTTACAAAGGTAGTCCAGGCCCAGGGCACACTAATAGCCCCTCCAGAGCTCCACCTACATGCCATTCATTCTAAAACAGGCCCCTCCAGCTAGAGAAACAGATGTTAAGGCGGCTCCATATGAATAAGAACGTGGCTGTCTCCTAATTATGGCCCACCCTACAAAAAGCAACAGCATACTGTAAGAGTCCAGCCTGCTGATAACACAGAGAAAAATATCCTAGGGATGACCAAATGGTAGAAGTAGTCACTGTATCTAGAAGCTGTATCTGTGATACCTGCTTGGTTGGGACTGTAGTGCTTCTGCCCTGTTCAGTATCTTGCTGGTGACCACCTGGGTGTACTACTGGTTGCAGTGAGATACCTATGCAGTTTAGCTGTGAAGACATTCTGGAGACTTTGTGCTCCTCACCTTTTAATTCCTCTGCTAGAAGCCAGTTGATGTAATCTTCTTTGTTTTGTTTCACTGTATGGTCTCTTACTGAAACTAAACAGAATTATTATCTTTGTGGGGTATCTGTTGTACTTTTCTGTTCTGACTTTGGTCCCCAGAATTTGGTTGCTTTAGCCAGTCCTGCCAATTCTGGATAACCCACAAGTTAGATACCTATAGTTTGTAGTTTCTGCTTCTAGTCTTAGGTTTGAAGACCCACTGCTGAAAAAGTGGCACTAATCTTACTGCCTAATGCATAAGCCCATCTGAAGTCTACCTACTGACTACAACTCACACACACACTGGCTCAGGACTAGGTATTGGTACCTAAAATATAAACACTTTACTGACAAAAATAATGTCTTAGAACCATTGTGTTTATAGTACATGAGAATTTTTAAATATTTGGTTTTTGAACTGAACAAAATATTCCCACTCCAAATTTAATTAGCCCACCAAGGAATGAAACCTAGAGCCCTGGCCTGCACAAATACAGAGCACTGGCTGGCTGCATAACGCTTGCCTTGAATATAAATCCTATGCAAAAAAATAAAAGTCATTTATCTAAACACAGTGTAGGTAGCTCTGCAATCAGTATCTCATAAAAAAAGATAGAAAGATAAAGGGAAAGCACTCTAACTGATTTTAAAATTAGTTCCAGCAAAGAAATAATCTGACAACCAACAAGGTCAGCCACAGGAAAAAATATATACAGCCTCAGTAAAAGTGCACCAAAAAATTTAATGAATCAAGATATCTGGACTACTATGATATTCAGAAATGCTTAAATAAGAGGAGAGGAATTAAAAGCAAGGCAAATGGGGACTAGTCTTCAAGTGTGCTTACAATCCTAAAATTAAGCCCCTTGGTGGACAGACTCCAATTGCAATCTGTATCATATGAACAGAATACGCCTTATGGGGAAAACTAATGTAGTGAGACAGGACTAGTCAACCCAAAGATAGCAACTGGACTGAAACTACAAGTGAGGAAATGCCCATGGAAAACAAAGCCATGAGTGATCTAGCCAGCAAAATACATGATCCAAATAACAAGCCTGGAAAGAAAAACAAAAAACATGAGTGAAAAAAACTCCCTCCTACACTATTAGATACCAGGACACTGACTCCAGCTGAAACAGCTATCAGAAAGTCAGGGAAATCAGTAGCAGATTTAGAGATGGCAAAAACTGCACCCATTCAACAGCAATCTACATAATCCCAGCACTTCGGAGGCTGAAAACAAGAGGATCACTGCAAGTCCCATGCGTGTGGTGAGACTCCATACAGCCCATACTAAATAAATTTTTTTTAAAAAAGGAAGTTTATCTGCTGGCCAGATAAGCTCAGCAGACCAAAGCGCCTGTTTATTTTATTTTATTTATTTATTTATTTATTTTTTTTTTTTTGTCTTTTTGAGACAGGGTCTCGCTATGCAGTTCAGGCTGGCCTTAAGCTCCCTTTTGTAGCCCAGGCTGGTCTCGAACTCACACCGATCCTCCTGTCTCAGCCTCCCGAGTGCTGGGATTACAGGCATGAGCCACCACGCCCGGCGAAAGCGCCTGTGCAGTGGCTGTGCTCAATCCCTTAGTGCAATGCCACCGCACCCCCAGGGCATGCTAAAATGGCAATTGAGACTGCCTATGGTGGCACACGCCTGCAATCCCAGAGATTGGGAGGCTGAAAATAGGATTATTACAGTGAGTCCAATCTACATAGTGATACCCTATAGACCTTATACTAAATATATTAAAAAAAAAAAAAAAAAAAAGATAGCAATAGCAATCTACAG
Organism: Myocastor coypus; assembly: GCA_004027025.1. Taxonomy (NCBI): domain Eukaryota; kingdom Metazoa; phylum Chordata; class Mammalia; order Rodentia; family Myocastoridae; genus Myocastor; species Myocastor coypus. The sequence continues at coordinate 24,777 of PVJA010014058.1, forward strand.
AACTAGGTCTTGTGCCTTAGCAAATATTTTGACTCAAGAAATTTGACAAATGTTGCCTGCAGTAATCCCAACTACTCAAACGGCTGAGGCAGGAGGATCATAAATCAAAGTCAATCTAGGCAATTTAAGGAGAAAAGAAAACAAAAACCACAGTATAAATGCCTATTGTATTCACAGCACTCTCCAACATAAAGATGAGGAGGAGCTCATGTCATTCCTGGCCTCAGTGGAAGTTAGACTTCACAATGCAAAGTAGCTGTACACCTAAAACACCAGTGCAAGGTGCTATGGAGACTGAAAGTCAAGTGTGGATGTCTCTGGCCTCAAAGGCCCTTTCAGAACCAGAGCAACAAAGGGGGGTGGTGCCTCAGCAAAGCCGCTGTATTAAATGGTCACAGACAGTAAAATAATGGAGGTGTCAATTCTGAAAACGAGAATTACTGCAGCTCACAGGGTTGGAAGGAGACAAGAAATATGAACACAAAGCGTGAGAAAGATGTAGATAAATTGAAAACATAGACTGTGTGATAGTGATGATTAAAGCAACAAAGAAAGCAAGATGGATTCAAAGAGGTGAACACACAAGATTTAGAGATGTATTAGTCACCAAGACCCACTAGGAGGTTAAGATTCTACAAAAATTACTTGAAAGAGGAAGGCAAGATCATGGGAAGGGGATATATAACTAAAGGCAATGAAAGAAAACATAATTTGTAATAGGGAGAAGGGCAGCAAGACAGGTACATGCTGTCTTCCTGAGTTTAAAATTCACTTAAAAGATCAATAAAATAAATATACATTTTATGAAACTGCTGTCTATCCAGATACCCAATGTCTTGACTGCATCGCAAGGCACCAGGCTTGCCCTCCCTTTAACTCTCCAGCTGAGAAGCTGGTCAAAATGTTTTAAGTGGTGGCACCTAGATATTAATATTAAAGTATCAGGATACATGCATTGTGGAGTCCTAAATAGGTGACCTAAGAACCCCTCAAAGTTTAATAGTAATTTTTAACAAAGATTTCAAGTGTTCATCTTAAAAAAAAAAAAAAAAACAAAACCCTCAGTTCAAACAAATCTGAAACTGGTACAGAATGCCTCTCTGCCAGCACAGACATATTCCATGTCTTTTGATCACATTGCTACACTCCGCAAATCTCTCCACTGGAAACCAGTGAAATGCTACATTCATTTCAAAAAGGCTTTGCTTTTCTCCAAGGTTCTTAATGCCAAGCAGAAGACCCACTCTAATTTGTTATTTGCCTTATGCTCACAGTCACAAGCAGATCATAATCAGTGGGTTTATTGATTTGTCCCCACTTCACTCAGGGACTCAAACCCTACAGCTTTAAGTTCACATGTACCTCTGCAGCATCCCGGCCTGAAGGTTCAGAGGGACCAGCCATCCTGCTTTCAAAAACCTAGAGTGGAGGGAATAGGCTGAGAACCACTTTTAATTGTTTCTAAATGTCAAAGCCCATGGGACCTTGAATAGACAATAAATGGAGTTATCAGAACCCAAATGGCCCTGCCTCTGATAAAAAGCCAGAAGAATCCCTGGAATCACTAATAATGCACCTACCTGCAACTCCTCGCTGCCTAGGAGACCCAGATAGGTCAGTCCTGGGAGACAGCTCCCAAGATGAACGTGGTGAGGACTTCATGAGATTAAGCTTGGTGCACCTTTTAACAAAACTGATCCTTTAGTGCCCAGGTCGGAACAGCTAAAAATCCTCCTGTGTAAGAATCTTTATGTTGGGAACAAGTTCACAGAGAGGAGGCTGAAAGACAGGGGGACAGAAATGAACAGACACTGATAGCATCAAATGACCAGCTGGGGAAGACCATACCTTTGTTTTCTACATGTCCCAGAGAATCAAACTCAAGTGCTGTGTGTGTGTGTGTGTGTGTGTGTGCGCGTGTGTGCGCGCGCTAGGGAAGTGGGGAAGACAGGAGAGAGCTACAAGGCAGAGAGACAGACAAATGAAAGGAGTTAGAGAAAAGGGTTCTGCAGCTGAAAGCAAAGTTTCTACACTAAATGCCTGGGGGTTGGGTAAACTGCGTACCTGTTTTCAAGGTAAATTTCAGCCCCATATCTCTTTGCCAACAACAACAGCACTGCAAGAGCAGACTGCATGGGGGAATAAGTCAGCCCCTTCATCGGATGCCTGGGGACTGTTTCCTTTGTCATTAATACTCCAACTGTAACACAAAGCCCCTGGCAGCCCTGGGCAGCAGTGCACTAGGCTTTCCAGTTTCAGATCAAAGCCAAATGCTCCCTAGGAAGTCCTGAGATTGCACAATGTGCTATCTCCTTCAAGGCAGCAGCTCAGAAAACCCACAGCCTTTCTAAAAGAAAAGACACTGCACTTATTGTATTAAGGCAAACAACGGGCTAAAATGAGCTCTACTTTTAGGGAAACCCTGATGCACGTCTGCTTTCACAAGAGCACCACAAATGAGTGTTCTTAAACGGCTTTCAGCCTAAGAAGTAAAAAACTAAGCACTGATACTAGATCCCCTAAATCCAGAGACACCATCAGCACATCCCTCAAATTGGAATCCTTCTGAGGGAAATACTGCACGCTTCTGCTTTTAACCCTCCCATCATGCTTTCCATCAACGCACCAAGCTCCTGTGAACCTCCAGTATAACAAGGTGCCCAAGAATTTCTGGACAATCCTGGAACATAGCTGCATTGGTAAAAACTATTCCTTTGATCACAGTGTTTTGTCCAAGCAATTCTCTTGGTTCCAATTACAAAATAACCGAGAGGGGTGTGGAAGTATCTAGTTAGCCTTAGGCAAAACCTTCTCTTCCTGTATAATTTAAGAAAAACGAACTTGGGGGGGGGGGGGCAATTTACCCCCAAATGTATACATGTCTCAAAAGTTTTATATTATTTGGTAATAGGTTTACTAGAGTTTTTTTTACAGCAGGAGGAAGAGACATAGTAAAATAATCTCTCCCAAACTGCATGTGGTGGCACACTTACAAATTATACCATTCTGAGCACTAAGGCAGGAGGATCACAGCAAGTTTAAGTTCAGCACAGGCAACCTGTCTCAAAATTAAAAAATATGAAAGGGCTGAGGATGCAGATAGCCCAGCATCCAAGAAGCGCCAGGTCCACTGAGTCTTCATCTGGGCACTCCTGGGTGAGGCTGCCCCACTACAACAATCTCTTAGCCACCCATCTGCCCCTGAGGACACTCTTGCCAAAGACTTCCCCTCCTCACCTTCTCTACTTCCTTCATCTGTTCCCGATCCCACTCAGTTGTGTGGCTTAGAAAAGGGTCCAATATATAAACTATCACCCCAAGAAAGTGGCCGGTAAGGTGGTAATCTCGAATGAATGTTTTGAAGCCATTCACAATCCATCCATCACATATCTCCAAAGAATCTTCAGGCACCTTGTGCTTCTGCAGCCAGTCATTTTCCAGCTCCCAAAACACATCCCTGATATATATATATATATATATATATATATATATATATATCCCCCTTGGAGACTCTCTCTGCCCGGATCTAACTAGGTCAGGCACATATTCTTATGTGTGCTATGTTTTCCAGAAAGGCACTTGGCCAAATGGACAGAGAAAATAGGAGCTGAAATTTAGACTCCATTCTGTAGGCCAAAGTATATACCCTGATGGGAAGCTCCCCAGTTAAGAAAAGGACACCCTTCTCTAATTTGCACAAAGATGCCCTAAGGGCTAACAGGAGTCCTAGCCAGGTCTCTCTATGACTGCTTGACTGGACTACCAGTGTGGCTGTAAGAATAGCTGGGAAGGGGTACAGGAAACTGGAAACCCAAGACTCCAAAAGGATTCCTACTGCCTAGGCTTTAGATACATATAGTCATAGTCTACTGGGAGCCCCATATGCTTTTTCTTATTTACCCATACTGTAAATCTGTTAACTTTAGAATAAGCACAGCATAGAAATTTGCATTCTTTAGAAGAGTTTTGGGGAATTCTTCAAGTAGAAAAACCAAGTACTTGGAATCTTCAGTATGAAGAAGAATGGCTCTTTAACACCAGAGTTCTCATTCACTGCACCGTTTTCCTGCAGGTCTTTGGCCAACTGGGGCTTTTCAAAAGAAAAACTAGACCTTGTAACAGATCCATTCTTACCTAGTAAATTTTGTCCTATAAAACACAAATTCTTTTATCTTATAAAAATCACACCACTGACACAGTTCTTAAATCCAAGCCTGACATTCTCCAATTCAAAATTCTGAACTATAACACCTAAAAAGCATGGCATTGAAGTCTTCTACACATGATCCCTACCTAATAACCAAGACCATTCATTTCTCAGTACTCCTGAATTAGCTACTTGTTACTCCAGTCATACAGTCACTGTACTCACAGTTCATCACAGGCCCATATTCTCTCCTTCCTCTGCCACTAGGAACCTGAAGTATCCCAGTGACACATAGGACTCAGCCCTCCCAATGGATTAATATTGCACAGCAGGCATGCTACTCGTCATCCACAATGGTATTAATTACCTATTGTCCAAAACTTTTCACTGAGCTGCTTCTAACCACTTAACAGCTTATCCCCAGCTTCCCTTGGATGCCATGGGGATGGGGGTGCTGAGGGAATACTGAGACTCAAATTTAGGACCTCATGCTTGTCTGGCCCACTGAGCTATGCCCTAGACCCCACCAGCTTCCCTTAGGCAGGCCATCTGTTTACATACTGACTATCCCCATTGTTTGGACAGGTATCATTTCAACCAATCAATCCTTTTAAATTAATTTTATTGGTACAGTTGACAGACATAAAAATACCTTCCTAGATTATGTACTTTCTCTAAACTTAAAATTTTTTCACAGCAGTTAACATAAATGGGATTTTACAACATTTCCCCTACTAGGCTTAAAAGCTTGATCAGAATAGGACTAGGAAACCATCCATTCATGACTTACCCCATATCCCCAGCACAGTACCTGGCAGCCAGCAAATACTGATACCTAACACATTTATTCCATTGCTAAAGCTGAGCTGTCCCCACCAGTAACCACCAGTCTCGTGTGCCAACTGCATCCCTGAAATGTGACAGAAGGAATTCAGATGTGGAACTAGTGTAAAATACATACCAGATTTCAAAGACTCAGTTATAAAAAAGAAGAGAAACTACATCATTAATATTTTAATATTCATTAAATATTGAAATGATAATATTTTGGATATGCTAAGTCAAATAAGATACGTGAAGGTTAATATATTTCAGTTTTTAAATGGAGCTATTTAACAATTTTAAATAATACATATAGCTGGCCTATATGGCTTGCATTAAAGATCTATCAGACAGTACTGGCCCTTTCAGCAACTTGCTAATTTCTCTACCTTGGATACTTAAGTGTAACAACAGTTCCTTGAGAAGCCTTGCCATATCCTCCACCACAACAGAGTTCTCCAGGGTGCCCTCTACCATCAAATTCAAGGTGTGTTATATTACTTTATCTACACTCTGCCAAACATCTTTAATGAACAAATAATGGATATTAGTCTTCATTTCCTTCAAAAGCCATATGCTGCAGCTACTATAGCTAAGGCTTACTGAGAACTTTCTTAGAGGAAGACATCAAGAGTGAACAGGAAAAAAAGACAACAGAGGCAATTCATTTCAGTGGGAAACAAGAACTATATTATCATTATCTTGGTTAAACTAAGAAATATATTCCAGTAACTTCCCAGTGGCCACTAGGTAAACTCCAAAAGATCCATTAAAAAATTTAAAATACTTAGTAGGTTCTTCAGAAAACCTGTTATTATCCTACCTAGGCTACAACCCTCCCCCCAAAAAACTCCTTGTAATTCAGCTGTACAATCTCCATTACCACAATGCTTTGGCTGATGATGGAGGCACAAAAATTAACACTGAAGAATTTTGAAGTTGTGGTTGCTGTGGGAACCGTAATTCCAACTGTAGGGCACAGATGTAGAATCATGGACTACTCTCAATAATGATAAAATTGGAGACATGTTTTTACACTATGCCATGAGGCATAGCTACTGAGAGAATCTCATTTGGCATTTGTAGGCTTTTCGTGCATTTAAATTCTCAACCTTACCATGGCACCATTTGCTGCATTAAATTGGCTCCTCTACGGGGAAAAAAAGGGAAGGGAATGAACTGATTGGCCAGACATTCAAATTACCTATCCTGTATATGTGTTTTTATGCATGATCTCCTTCAAAAGACAACCATGATATTTTTATTTTACTCTTCTGGGATGTCTAGAAACTCTCACACAAATGGCAACAGCATAAGAATTTCAACTTGTATGTGCACCATGACATAGATATCTACAAAACGGTAAAGCGAATTTCCCATCTTTAGAACTACAAAAGCAACAAATTTTAAAAAAAAGAGTAAAAGCTACAAGCACTAACTTCAACCTTGATGTTCAATTTTAGAAAACCAAATACTTGCCTCTGGCAGTGGCTCTCACTGAAACCTTGGTTCTATAATTACTAAACTGACTTAAGTTTTCAGAAGGCAATAATAAGAACAGGAACCATGTTTGTAAAATTAACACCTAACCATACCCAAGAAAATGTTCAACCTCAATCCCTATCCCCAACCTCTTACAATGCAGAAAGATGGAAAAAAATAACCACAGAATTTAAAACAGAAAAACTCTTATCTGTACACTGAATATCAACTCTTAGAGTTTCATTCAAAGTATAATTTCTTAAAATTGATATGACCAAGTCATACACATTAAGGAAGTACTTATACAGCCAAAAATGCTCAACAAATAGCACAAAACAGTGCAATGAATTACAGGTACTATTTGCAAAAGATAAAGAGGGACCCTAGGGAACATAGGGAAAAAAGATTCATTTCTTTCTAAAGCAAAGATACAAAGAACTATCAAATCAAAATGACCAGCAAAGAAGCAGGTCCTATTTATTACACTGTAATTGATATACAGATTTTTTAATGGATAAATCTCATGCACTATGTTATACATGCCAGTTCTAACTGCTCTACTGCCCTCTCAAGGAGTGCCCATCCAAAAGGAATCCAAGCAGTAAGGGTAGCTCACTAGACATGGAGACCAGTCTAATCATATCCAGGCTCAAATACTAGGAAGTAATACCTTAAAGAGATTTCAAATACTTGTCCTTTTGCTCTCTCACATATATGTACCATTTCACTAATTCCTTTTGACTTTTTGCACAGAAACCTGACCACTTTCCCATTCTTACCTGTGTGTTTTCCCCCTCCAGCCTTGGTGGTCGGATACTAGACAAGTGGATGGTCTTATAGTCTCCAGAGTTCAGCTTCACAACAATGGCATCAGCATTCAGAACCTGCATCACCTACAGGCAAGAAGACAAAAATATGTGAACTGGCTTTGAATGGGGAGCTCCCATCACATGCCAAGGAGGAAAGCCCACCATAGTTATAGGTTGAAAATGATGTAAATAGCCATTTTTAATAGATAGACTATCATCCTTTATCACACACAGAGAAAATATCCTATAAGTTCCAAGAGACCTTATCATGATTTCTCAACAGGACAGAATCTATACCATTCAAAATGAGAGTCAAGGGGCTAGGGAGATAGCTCCGTGGCACAAGTGGGCAAGTGCAAGGTTGTGAATTCAAACCCTGGTCCTACAAAAGAGAAAGAAAGAAAGAAAGACAGACAGACAGACAGACAGAATCCTATCTCGCTTGCCCTGACCAAGACATGTGATTAACTACAAAGCTTAGCAACTAGAAATCCATCTTCTATCTGTTATTGAAGATTTTTGCGGAAACATTCTTATCTGAAGTCAAAATCTTTACCTCAATATGAATCTAGGGAAAGAGGCAAGGTCTGTATTAGAAAAAGGTAGCTGCACTAGGACAAAAAACTGGCCAGGAATATACCTCAGCAGCACAGCACCTGCCCATCAAGCACAAGACCCAGAGTTTGATTCCCAGAATCAAAAAACAACATAACAACAATAAAAAAAAAGTTAAACGCCCCAACAGAAAGCAGAGGACAGTGAATTGTCATTTTGGCACTGAAAAGGAGGTGCTCAGCTGCTCTTCTCACAGGCAGAAACATTAAATCACCAAGGTATTACCTTGGCTACTTTAAAAGCCACCTTTTTAAGAGAACTGTTTCAGTCCTCTCTGTTGTAGAAACCAAAATCATTAACATTGCATGACACTCTCAGTTGAAAAAGATTAACTTCCAGTCTAGGGTGTACAAGGACATCTATTTGAAGGGTAAAAGCACAAATATTCCTCTGTGAAGGTTATCAGAACATTCCACCAATGTGTATTGAATAAAATCCCCTTCAAACTGGGACAGGGCCATATCAGGGTTATAACCACAACCCATAATACAGCCAGCAGTCTAATATTCAACCAATTATACTCAAACGCTGTTGTTTCAAGACTGTAGGTTTTTTTTTTTTTTTTTTTTTTTTTTTGTGGGTTTTTTTGCAAGTAATACTTTTTGCCATGAGGTAGCTGCTGACTGTAAAACACTGTCATCACCCACTCTATCTGCAAAATGAAAACTAAACTCTTCTATGCTTCAATAAGGCCCCATCACGACCACCAGGTGGTTGAATAAACTATCCAGTCAGCTGTCACACAGCAAGGGAAGACTAGCAAAATCTCCCCCCTCTTTTATGCACAAAACAAGCAGACTCTTCTTTGCCATGATGGATGCCATACTGTAACTCTTTAAGGGTAAGCTTTTCTATTTCCTCAAGCACAAAATGCACCCATTTACTCCAAAAATAGCTATTCTCTATTTACAAACAAGCAGCTCATCACAAACCAAAAAGAGTGAAGAACGCTTTTAAAGAACAATTTGAAGAAAGCAACAAGAAACAAGTGAAAAATTATGCAACAAGCTCAGTGTCATCAAACAGAATGAATGAGAAAAGTAAGATGACAGAATCAAAGAAGAAGGCGGACCTGAGCTGATGCTAGGCAAGTACTTTAGGGTGAGACCACCATGGATAAACAAAGCAGAATGAAAAAGAGGTCAGTGATCCGGTAATAAAGAAGGATCTGAGAGAAGTGCATGAATTAGGATGGGAACTTTTTTTAATTTCATTTTTACATTAACTTGGAATCCTGAAAGCACCAAAAAGCTCCAAATATCAAAAACATTCTGGTTTAAACTTATGACCAAGCCGGGCGTGGTGGTGCACGCCTGTAATCCCAGCACTCGGGAGGCTGAGGCAGGAGGATTGGTGCGAGTTCGAGACCAGCCTGGGCTACAAAAGTGAGCTCAGGACCAGTCTCAACTGTATAGCGAGACCCTGTCTCAAAAAAGACAAAAAAAAATAAATAAATAAATAAAAAATAAACTTATGACCAAGCTGATAATCCAACAGGCTATATGACTCACCTGGCCACAAAAAAGCTGACAGACTGCACCAGAACCACCCAAACCAAAGAGCCCCCTCATGCCACACTGTCCATAAATTTAAAGCCTAAAAACAGCATGTATAAGCTATTTTTTTTAATTTTTTTTTTTTTTTTTGTGGAACCAGGGATTGAACTCAGGCCCTTACACTTGCCAGGCAAATGCTTATTCTACTGAGCTATGTCCCCAGTCCAAATTTTAGTTTAAAAAAAAATTTTTTAAGCTATAACCAAAAACACAGGTACAGTAACTAAAGGAGAAGCGTAGACCTTATTTCTATTGCTACCTAGATATGTTAGTGCCAGGTAAAAATACCCAGCATAATGGAATGCTTTTCTTTTATGATACCAGGAGTAGACAATTGACCAAAATAGAAGTACTAAAGCTAATGATTCTCCTGTTCTTCATAATCTAACATTTGTGTCAAAGGAAAATGAAAGACAGAACATATGAGGGGTAAGATTTCCATGATACTTGGTCCTGTATTATTCTAACTTCAAACTAAAAAGAAAAAATTTCCTCTAGGCTATACCAAGCACTATAAAGCAAATCAATAGTTCCTCCTTCAAAAGGATAGGAAAAGATAATAATGCACAGATATCATAGCATTTCCAAAACCTCATTGCAGGACAGATCTATACCTTCTCTCAAACCAAAACTACCTCTTACCAAACTGTCATTGCCCAAAACACAGGGCAAATCTATAATCACGACAGGAAAAGAAGCTCAACCTTCTCTGTATCCTAGTCATGCTCAGAAAGGAGTAACACCAGGGAAAGCATCATAGCACTGACACTCCCTCCCCTCCACCTCCTGAACTCCAGAATGTGAATATCTAAGTACACCTTGCGACAAGGTACTGGTATTCATCACCCCTTTATAATGTGTTAGCAGAAGTAGCAGCGAATAGATTCTTGGAGCTATAAATTTTAGGCCACAGCAGCAGACTCTCTGCTTGGCATATCCCTGATTAGAAACCTCCTCTTCAGGAACTACACACCCTAACGCTGCCAGCTATGTGAGGTTTAGCTTTCTGGGAGAGAGTAAGCATACATGTATGTGTGTATACATGACTGTGAGTGTGTAGTGTGTGGTACGTGTAAGTAGGCCTTCTATTCCTCTGTAAATTATGTCACTGCCATCCAGAGAACAAGCAACTCCTGAGCAGAAACACTGAATAAGCAATAAAATACTGCTTATAGTCACATGCTGTGCAATAAGTAAAATGCAGTGAATTACTATATGAAGCCTGCTCATCAGCACCATTACAGACCACAGTGATATTTCTTATGATGCTTTTCATCAGGATGACTGAAGCATCCCCACATTGCTCACTCTCTCCACAAGCTGCAGATTCCCTAACCAAGCCATGCGCATGCTAACACACTAAGTGATCACCTAAGACTCAGAAGCAGCAATCTATATAGAGCAAGTCACCAGCTGTATGCAAAGTGCAGGCACTAAATCTAACTCCCTCCCTATCTCCTGAAACCTAAATGTAAAAGGAAAACTGGTTTATTGATGGCACCATGTATGCAAAGGGCTGCCACAAGTTAGAATTACACAGGATCAAGAAGAATTTATCTCTCCCTGGCCCCAAGCACACTGTAACTGCAGATCCCATATACAGTATTTACTGGGTGGCCAGGGGCTGTTGCTCTCCAGCTTCTTAGAGCTCTGAAGCATGAGTGAATAAGGAGCAAAGAGTCTTACAATAGCCTCCTGGGTGGAAACCCTCCTAGTAGCTTCCCAGACACAACCTACCAAAAGCTTCACTGCTGCCACAAATCTCAATACAGGAAAAAAGCAAAAGGACCACCAACGTAAATGGGGCCTCCTACATGCACCAAGAGAGAATGTCCTTTGATGAGGCCACTGTGAATGACATATAAATGCCCTTCTACCTCTAACATCAAGATATCTGGCAGTAGTTCCTACTCCCTGAGGTTGTGTGCTGTTTATTCTTCCCCAATACTTCACAAAAGTACAGCCGTCACCCCTGTCCTCTACAGAAAACTAAACTCAACAATATCCATCAGACAAATTTCAACAGGGGACATGCTACAAATCTGCCCAGCACTCCTCAAAATGGCCAAGGTCATCAAAAACAGTAAAAACTCTGAGACAAGAAAAGTTTATGGCAACTAAGTGTACCATATATCCTGAAATAGAAAAAGGACACTGAGCTAGAACTAAGGAAGCCTAAATAAAGTAGTGCTAAGTAAACAATAACATATAAATACTGAAATACTAACTATAGCTAATGTATCCTACACCCATAAGATATTAATGCTAATAGCCTTGGGGGGGTGATGATGGATAGGGAACAAGCAATCCTGTAATATTTGCTTGTTCTGCAACTGCCTTTAAAAATTAAGCCTATTAATCCCAGCACTTGGGAGGCTGAGGCAGGAGGATCCGTGTGAGTTCGAGACCAGCCTGGGCTACAAAAGTGAGCTCAAGGCCAGCCTGAACCACATAGCGAGACCCTGTCTCAAAAAAAAAAAAAAAAAAAAAAAAAAAAATTAAGCCTATTATAATACAATAATTTTTAAAAGTAAAAATTCCTACTACTCTTTTAATTCAATTGTTATATTTCTTAACAGCAACTGACCTCTCTGACGCAGTAAAGCCCACTTTACTAGCACCACAATTCCCAGAATGTTCTTTTCACCTGAAAGTTGTATAACAAAAGGCAGGGAAGTGGCTACTATTTTATGATCTTCTCCATATTACCATAAGAGAATATAACAATAGACTCCAGATGATGCCAAAAACATTAAGAAGCATTTTTGCTTGTAACTACTTGAAAAGGCCACTTTCACTGCTCATAGTATTAGAACTCCTAGCCAGAGCAAAGAACATTAAAAAGAAACAAACAAAACATATCCAAAATAGAAAAAAAAAATTAAATTATCACTCTTCTCATATGAAAACCTAATGATTCAGGCTAGGGAGATAGCTCAGTGGTCTAAGTCCCTAATAAGCACAAGGACCCAAATTTGATCCCCAGTACTGCACACCGAGCTGGCCACCGAAACCAGGTATGGTGGTATCCGCCAGTAATTCCAGCACTGGGGAGGATGAGACAGGAGGATCACTACAAATCCAAGCTGCACAGCAAGCTTGTAACAAATAAATAAAAGATTAAAAAGAAAATTTATTTTAAAAAAATCCTAATGATTTTACAAATGCTATTAAAAAGAGTAAGCAAGCCGGGCGTGGTGGCGCACGCCTGTAATCCTGGCACTCGGGAAGCTGAGGCAGGAGGATCGGTGCGAGTTCGAGACCAGCCTGGGCTACCAAAGTGAGCTCAAGGCCAGCCTCAACTGCATAGCGAGACCCTGTCTCAAAAAGACAAAAAAAAAAGAATCAAAAAAAGAGTAAGCAAATTCATAAAATAGCAAGATACAAAGACAATGCTCCAAATCAGTTACATTTCTGTATATGAACAATGAACAGTCAAAATACTTAGGAATTAACCAAGGAAATGAAACACCCAATGAAAACTATAAAATATTAAAACAAACTAAGACATCATAAAAATAGAATTTTATAATTATAAAATTCAGGGAATTTCAATGAACCTGATATAGCCTTAAAGAAAAAATAACTAGGAGACATATTCTGCTTAATTTCAAAACTTAATACATAGCTACATGAAAAAATCATATGGTACTGGCACAGAGGCACATTACAGACCAATGGAGGACAGTTGATAAATAAAACTTCTGCATTATAGTTCAACGGTTATTAACAGAGAGCCCATTAATAGCAAGGAAAAGTCTTATCAACAAATGCTGCCAGGAAAACTAGACATACAAATGTAAAAGTGAAGCTGAACTATTTCCTAACACCATATAAAAAAAATGAACCCAAAATGAATGCATGACTTAAATATAAGGCAGAACACTCACATTTTTAGGGGGAAAAAAAAAATCACAGGTCAAAGAATTTCTGAACTTTGTTTGTTTTTTGTTTGTTTATTTATTTTTATGAGCAGAACATGTTTACTGAGGGAAAGAATGCTCCTGTCCGAAAGAGAGAGGAGGGGTCCCAAGTAGAAGTCCCTCTTTCAGAAATTTAGATTTGACATTTGTTTTTGGGGGGGTGAGATGCGGGGGGATGACTCTAAAGGCAAAGGCAGTAACAACAAAAACATGATTAGATTTTATTAAAAAATTAAAATTTTGGGTATCAAAAACAATCTTAATAGATTAAAAGGCAACTCAGAGTGGAAGAAAGTATTCTTCCAAAGTGTTTACCTGATAATGATAATATGAGCAATATAGCAAAATTCCTAAAACTCAACAGAAAACCCAATTTAAAAATGGGCAAAGGGGTCCGGGAATATAGCTCTGTGGCACAAGTGCCTGCATGACAAGTGTAAGGTCCTGTGAGTCCAAATCCTGGTCCTAGAAAATAAATAAATAAATAGATAAATAAATATAAAATAAAATAAAATAAAATAAAAATGGGCAAAGGACATCAGATCTTTTGCAAGAAACCAATAAACATAGAAAATGTGCTCAACACCACTAATTATCAAAAGAAATATAATCAAACTAGAAGATGCTATTGTATACCTAGTATAACTACCATCCCCCCCATTCCCAAAAAACATCCTGAAATAAAATGTCAAGAAATTGCAATCCATGGTCCACGGAAATAGCTCAGTAGAGTAAATGCTTGCCTAGCAAGCTCAAGGGCCTGAGTTCAAACCCCAATCCTGCAGAGAGAGAGAGAAAGAGAGAAAGAGAGAGAGAGAGAGAGAGAGAGAGAGAGAGAGAGAGAGAGAGAGCGAGCAACGCATGTGCAGTATTGGGGGGGGTACAATAGTATAGCAGGGTAGTGCCTCAAAAGAAAAGAAAAAATCATGTTATGTAGCAACTCCATTCTTGAGTATAAACTTAAAAAGAGTTCAAAACAGGTCTCAAGGACTTTATACTCATATTGACAGCAACACTGTCCATAATAATAAAATATAGAAGCAACTCCACTGTACATTGACAGCAAGCAAGACAAGCTTAGAATGTATGTATATAAAATGGAATGTTTGAGCTGGCCAGATAGCTCAGTGGACTAAAGCACCTACTTAGGCAGAGCGCAGGGGCTGGGATTCAATCCTGGGGATGCCATGCCAGTCCCACCCCTGGGACAAGCTGAAGCATGGTGGCACATGCCTGTAATCCCAGTGCTTGGGAGGCTGAAAACAGAAGAATCACTACAAGTCCGATCTACATAGTGAGAGCCTGTAGATCCTGTACTAAATACAAATAAATAAGTAAATATGTTATTCAGCCTTAAAAAGTGAGGAAATTCTGAAACATTATAATAGACCTAAGAACATGTTAATTGATTTAAATAAGCAAGCCACAGAAACATATGATTCTAAATGTGGGAGTTAGAGTAGCCAAAATCACAGAAATAGAAAGTAAATGGTGGTTTCCTGGAGCTGGGAGGACAGGGGAAGAGACAGTTAATGTTTTGTCATAACACTTTGAGTTGTGTAAGACGAAGTCCCAGAGAAAGAAGACAGAAACAGTTATACAACAATATGAATATACTTAGTGTCATGGAACTTAGCCAGTGTACTTAACCACCTATAAATGGGTAAGGTACTAATTGTGTTTTAAGAGTTTTACCACAAGGCTGGGCATGGTGGCTCATGCCTGTAATCCCAGCACTTGGGAGGCAGAGGCAGGAGGATCACTGTGAGTTCGAGACCAGCCTGGGCTACAAAAGTGAGCTCAAGGCCAGCCTGAACTGCATAGTAAGACCCTGTCTCAAAAAAAAAAAAAAAAAAAACCACTTTACCACAACAGGAAAAATGGAAAACAAACCTTGGAGACATAGAACTCCATCCAGAGCTGTCATGCTAAATAAAAATAACTCAGAAATGGAAGCATAGGGGAAAAAAAAGTCAGGGTACAAACAAATACAAATCCATCACATCCATGGATAGCTTACAGCTTGATCTGCAAAGCTGGATCACATATGTCAGCCAGCTTATTAGGGCACCCAAGTAAAGCCCCAGGGTTAAGCTCCTTGAGGGCAGAATAGGCCTCTTAACTCTTCCTGTGTGTTCTTAAAGTACTCAGCTTGGGGCTCTGTTAAAACGCTGTTTAAACTAATGCATAGGCCTCTAATCAGCCTCAAAGCCTCTAAGCAGTAGGGCAGTGAGAAGACACCTCTTGAGGACATACTTCCACATCCCCTCCCCCAGCAGTGTTATTCAGGTTTGTAAAATCTGCAATGCCCTTAAAACCAGCAGCAGGGACAGAGAAGCCAAGCCACGTGCTCAGGGGACCATATGGCTACAAACAGCACAGATCAGCGAAAACACCACAGGGAAGGCAGGCAGCAAACTCACAGGCCACCACAGGCACAAAAGTCTCTGGCAGGCTCAGCTAATCGCTGTGAAGGGAACATGCTTCTCCTCTAACCTAGAAAGACAAGGAAAGCCCTTCCTCCTATTTCGTTCCTTAAAAAATAAAAAGTGCCTAAGCAGATGATGGAAATTAGTTTTTTAGTATTTCATATATATCAAGAAAACACTTTCAGTGAGTTTCAAATTTCTCAGAATGCACCTCTTAGCAAACACTCATCTATACCTTTGTATCAGCTCCAAAAATCAACTATAAGCACCAACAGAACCCCATGGATAAGCTTAGACATGACCCTCTGCAGGCAGTTCAGGTTATTTTAGCAGTGCCCTATACAATATTACACACCTAAAAACAGTGAATGTTGAGAAAATCATTGTATGCTAAGGTTTCATAAGCATGTGACCCTCAGAATTTCCTTGGAGAGCGTTCAGAATATATGTGTGAGGGACCCAGCTATCTGAGGATGTTTTTAAGCTTCCTCAAAAAAGTTATGGGGCATTAACAGATGTTTTAAAACACATTAAACGACTAAGCACAGTTGGCTTCTAGGTTATAAAAAAATAATGTAGATAATTTTTTCATTTTAATTCAGTGCTGATACCCAGTGGTTTATGAGAGATTTTAGTGCTGGATAATTTACTTAGTGAGATCCTGTCTCAAAAAAAAAAAAAAAAAAACCTCTAAGGATATAGCTCTGTGCAAAGGTCCAGTCAATCCTCAGTACAACCATAGCAACATGTTAGCCAACTATGGCCCAATGGCTGGCCATCCAATCACATGGTTCACAAATTCCAGAATGTTTTAATGATGTAATTCTTCAGAAAATGTTGGCCAAAATCCATCACACAGCACATTAAAAAATACACTCAAGAGATATATACTATTATGATTTCTTGCAAAAAGACTCAGAAATTGTCAAATTGAAGCATCTTAAGTGAGACTGAAAATGGGACCAAACACTAGGACTGTGAGAAAGTTACATTTCCACAAATGTAACCTAAGAGACCAAAGTAACCAAGGAACAAAGTATACCGAGAAAATTTCAAAAAACTCAACTCCTTGGAGAGCTAAGGGATAATTCAAGGTAACTTTTGATGCTAGCTTTAAAATAACAGCAATAGCAGTGGTTCTCAACCTGTGGGTCGTGACCCTGGCGGGGGTCAAACGACCAAAACACAGGGGCCACCTTAGGCCATTGTAAAATGTTATTTATTTCGAATTACAGTTTTGAAGTAGCCACCAAAATTATTTTTCGGTTTGGGGGTCACCGCAACATAAGGAACTGTATTGCGGGGTCGTGGCATTAGAAAGATTGAGAACCACTGCTTAAGGAGTCAGGATAGCTCAGCAGAATAAGTGCTTGCCTGGCAAGTGCAGGGTCTTGAGTTCAATTCTGGTACTGCAAAAATAGATAGATAGATAGATAGACAGACAGATAGCAGCAAAAGAGAAGTATTCAGAGAATAAATAAAATTCTCAAAAATTGAAGTATCATAAATGAAATTAAGAGTCAGGGAGATAGTTTAACAACATAAGGCTTGTCTGGCAAGCACAAAGTCCTAAATTCAATCCCTGGTAACATAGAAATAAAAATCAAAATAGAAAATCTGAAGGACAATGAGGAGAAAATCTAAAAACAGTAAGACAAAGAGATGGAAAATAGGGAAAAACCGGAACTCCAGCAACTCCATCACAAAGTCCAACATCCAAATAACAGGAGTGCTAGAAAAACGAATGAGAAATTTGGGTGAAATCAACAGTGTAGTTGAGAAAAACTAAAAGTGCCCCACAAAGGTCTAAATATTGAAGCATTATATGTTCACACATGGATAAAGCTACTTCACTGTGAATTGTCAAAATACTAGGATCAAAAAGAATTTGCTAAATCTAAGAATAAAAAATAATTCATACAAGAATAAAGGATTATGATGATTTCAAACCTCTAAGAACAAGAGCAGGATGGGAGACACCTTAGTACCTAAATAACACTGAAGGAAGGAAGATTTTAACTTCTAAAATAAAATTCTTTGAATTTCACTTTTTTTTTTTTTTTTGGCGGAACTGGAGATTGAACTCAGGCCCTTGCGCTTGCCAGGCAGGCACTTATTCTATTGAGCTATCTCCCCAGTCCCTAAAATAAAATTCTATACTCAGATAAAGTATCAATCGTGTTTAAGTACGGAATGGATATGAAAGGTCTTGCAAAATTACGGAGTATTTTTGCCATGAAGTTTAAGAAAGGTGTGCCGTCAAAATGACGCACAGTAGTAAATTATAAAGATGCCACAGAATTCAACAAGCATAGTTTCAATCTGATTGTAAGGCAAAGAAATTTCGCAAGACAATGGTGAAAAAGCCCCCAAATTACAATACTATACCAGGCAAAAGGAGAAATCAGTAGAATCTGGTGTAGATCAGACTCTAAGAAAGTGTTACATGGGCCCAGTGGGATGGCTCAGTGGTCTAAAGTGCCTGCTTGGGAAAGCTAGGGCGGCTTCAGGGACCGCGGTTCGATCCCCGCACCACATGCTGTGCCAGCCCTCCCCTCGGGGCGGGCTGAGCTGGCCATAAAAATGAGCGAATAAACAAACAAAGGTTCTGAAACAAGAAAAAATAAAATAAATAAAATTTAAAAAAAAAAAAAAAAGAAAGAAAGTGTTACAGAAGGTAAGATTAGCAAACTGAATCAATCTCTTGATAGATTTAGACACCCAGAGAACTTGAGAGTTGAATACCATGAAAAAAACTCTATGTAAATGTTAAATTATTAACTGCAAAGAAAACAAAAATACTATACAGGAATTGAAATTTATTACACTCTACAGCTTTGTAGTGATTAGCATGTATGGAAAACACACTGACTATCAACAGAAACAAAATTATATGCCCAGCGTGTTGGACACACCTGTAATCCCAGCACTTGAGAGGCTGAGGCAGGAGGATCAGTGTGAGTTTGAGACCAGCCTGGACTACAAAAGTGAGCTCCAGGCCAGCCTGAACTGCATAATGAGATCCTGTCTCAAAAAGACAAAAAAAACAAAAGCAAAAAAAAACAACCAAAAAAAAAAAAAAAACCAAAATTATGATATAATCATCTGGGAAGGCTGGGAAGAGTGTACATGTGTCCATGAGTATGCACATTTGAGAAAACAAAACTCATTTTCTTCCATGTTACAAAGAAAAGGATGAAAAGTGGCTGCTTCAAGGCAGAAGAGAACTACTATAGTATTTTTCTTTCTTTTTTTTTTTTGTATTTTAGGGAAGTGTCTATAGAGTGTTCAAGGTTACTACATCAGACCCATGATCAGCCTGTTTACAGCCTCACAAGAGCTGGGATTACAGGGGTACACCAACATGCCCAGCCTCAACTGCCCTCTCAGTTCACACCATGGCAGGGCCAGCATGACAGGCCTGAGATCAAACCCCATAATTTCTTAATAAGCCTATAGAAATTTTAAGTTTTTTTCTATCTTAAACCTTACATGCTTAAACCTTACATGGAGAAATAATATAGAGTAGTACTACTCAAAGTAGCTGACAGTCTGCAATGAGGTAAGGGACTTAACTCTAGTACATTAATCTATTGTCTACATCACTAAAATCATTAACAATTTTTAAACAAGTTTGTCTTAATGAAAAAAGTCATACCTGTAGTTATATTGTCCCAAGTACCTATGCCAATTTCAAAGTATTCCAAGTTAGATTGGTTTAGAGCAGGGATCATCATACTTTTTCTAAAGGACATTTTAGGTTTTATAAACTGAAACTCAAAAACTTCAATAACTCTAATACTACTGATTTCTGATAGGTTCTGGCTCCAGTATGAACGGCTGAATCTTTATGGTGATCATCTAATATGGCTGAAGCCCTTAAAACAACAGCTTGTCTTCCCAAAGACTACTTCCCCTTCTCCAACTCAGCCCTGGGTGCAATTTCCTTTCACCTGTCCTGCCACCTCAAGGTAGGCCACAATCAGCTCCTCAAGTAAATCTAAACATCAAGCCCCACCCCTGGCAAAAGGCCATAAAAGCCTCAGTTTCCCCTTGTTCCAATTCAGAGAATTCCTAATCTTCCCCGAATTCTCTCTGTGTCCTCTAAGAAAATAAAGCCCATTTTCCTTTTTCCTTCTGCCTATTTCTCTGCTTCGACACCATGGAAAACCTATCAAGTTCCACTGCTGTATCATCAAAACAGCCACAGATAATACTGAAAAACACATGGTTGTGTTCTAATTTCTTCATGACACTAATGTTGAATTTCACATGCCCCCCAAAATATTTTTTCAGTGTAAAATCCATAAGTCATAAAAAAACAAGTGTAAGCTAGGCATGGTGATGCTCGCCTATGACACCAACATTTAAGAGGTAGAGGCAGGAAGATTGCCAAGAGTTCAGGGCTAGCCTGAGCCATACAATGAGTTCAAAGCCAGCCTGAGCTACACACCAAGCTTCTGTCTCAGAGTCAAATTTGGTCCAAAGGACAAAGTTTGGCAATTCAGATGGGTAAGAGTATGACCAACTTTGTTTAGAAAAAAAGCTCTATCATAGTGTTTCAGATAGTGTGGTGTTCTAGCTTTTCTTCTCTGTGCTTTTTTCCTGCTTTAAAAACAAAATTAATGCTAAAGGATTCTGAAAACTCAGGAAGTTTAAAATCCTTTCGCCACGAATACATTTTTCCTCTGTGCTCTCTAAACAGGCCTGTATTTAAATGGCCTAAATTTATGTTGAAGGTTCTATAAGAGACGGTTATTCCTCATAAGCCTCAATGAGACCATTTCTTGAGGAAATCTCCGCTATTTAACACTATAATATTGGCAATTCCTCATAAACCTCAATTACCTCATTCTAGAAGCAATCTCTTCTATTTGAACACTGTAATAAATAAAACTTCACTGTTATGATAAAAGAACACATCTTGATTTTTTCAAAGGCAAACACACATCTTGGGGGCTTAAACTTCAAAAAATATTTGAAGAAATGTGCCTACTACCATTTTTTCCCTCTTTTAGTACTCAAATCTTTGAATATTTAAGATGAATATAAAGCTATCATCTCAAATCATCTACTCCTCTGAATTTCTTTCTTCAGCAATCCCTTAATTCCCTGACCTACCAAAGCCCAGGATTCATTTTACAGGTTTCTCTACAAGCTCACTTTTCAGAGGGATCACAGGGATAGGCATGGTAGCAGGGCCTTCCCAATACTCATTGAGCATCACATATCCTTAGAGAGATGATGGCAAAAGCCTGTCTGGCTTATGGACTGAACAGGCAACATCTGTGAAACCAGGCACTTACAGGAAGTACAGGCACAGCTAAGTGAGTTTCAGGTACACAGAGCAGCTATGTCTGAGTTTGCATGCCGGGTCATTTCTAATGGAGAGGCTGATTCTGGACTGCAGCAAGATCTGAAATGTACAGGGATGTAACCAACCAAGGCTGAATGCAGGGATGACTATGTTTAACCTAAGAACTAATTAGCCAATGTCTACTAAAAGACAGAAGCCCCTTGAGGACTTAGGTGGCATTCGAAAGAATGAAAGAAAAAAATGAAATCGAGCCAATTTCTCAGACACTGCTAAAATGTTATCAAAGGTAGGGTCAAGCTTTGTCAAGCTGGCAGTGCCATCTAGTGGCTGTCCACACTATAAACTCATGGCTAAATGGTAGGCAGATAGCTACTATATAATGGTATTTAACCACTTTTTGCCTATGAACACAAAATTCCCAACCTCTCTTTTTTCTTTCTTTTTCTGTTATTTTATTTCTATAATATATAAAGATCCTACCCAGAGTTATTTTAGCATGAAGCTATACTCTAGCACTCCCTCCCCCTATCTGAGACAAGGTCTTTCACTGCTTGGGGAGTTGAACTTGAATTTGCAATCTTCCTGCCTCAGCCTCTCAAGCAGAAGGGATTAGGAGTGTATGCCACTGCACCAGCACCAGCCTCTCTTGGTAAAAGTAAAAATATGTTGGAGAATATTACAGCATTTTGGAAAACTAAGAAACAAGTCTACTGAAGTTATCTAAATGTGCAACCATCAAAAAACCATTTTCACAACACTAATGATATAATCCTATGTCCGATTTAGTAGCTCTAGTTCTATTCAAAGCTGAAGGAGAACTCTCAGGGTGGAAAGGAGTTTACAAACAGAATGAGAGAGATAAAAAGTCTCAGAGAACGCCAACTGCTAACCAGATAAAAACAATGAAGTTATGCCACTTTATAGTTAGAAATATAAATGTTCCAAGTCCTTTGTAATACAGAGACAGAGAAAGAGAGCGGGGGTGGTATTCAATAGCAACAGCATTTCTAATTGTTCAAACCTTTGTATTATCACTCACCTGGCAATGTCCACTATGTATACCAACATGCTGGGAATGACTCACCTTGGCAACAAACTGCTTGTCCTTTTGGTCCAAATTAGCAGTGGGAGCAACATAGTCTCTCCATATTCTCAGCCTGCGCTCCTTGGCAAACCTGGCAACAAAGCAAGGATGCAAGATCAGACAGAACAAGTACTTTCCATTTGAAGCTACTTACCACCACCATCATGGGGACAGTTCCTGCAAAACCCTTTTCTAGCATAAAGATACATCCAGGAGAAAGATCACCAGTCCGATCAGACAAAGAGAACATGTGGAAATAGTCAAAAAGTGTACAAAAAATAGAAAAATCCAAGCTACACATGGATTATAAAGTCCCAGCTGGCACACAGATCTACGTGTGCAACTCTCTGAGCCTGCACAGTACCACTTCACATTGATTCCTTGATTTATCTAGTATCTTCTGAGTGTCTACAACAAATGAAACAGATGCTCTCTTTAACAGGAAAAAGATACACAAACAAACAAGTGTGTTCTTTTAAGAATACGCCTGCTCACTTGCCATCTGAATTGTAAGGTTATCAGCTACCAAACCCAATGTGGATGAACAAAACTTAGCACATTCCATCTAAAGAATAACTAGAAAATAGACAACGTTCCTATGTTGCCAAGTGTTTTAAAAAGAACATAATTGCCAGAAATCCATTTTGAAGTGCTAAACCATGTAGATATTTCCTTAGTCACAGTAAGAGTGCAAAATTGAATATGCGCAAAAAAATAAATGAACAGCTGTCTTAAACCACTTACAAGTGAGTATATGTATATGTAATGGAAAGGAACTATTATTTCTAAAAACAGACTTGTCACCTTTTTTCTAAGAAGCATTAAAATGAAAAAAAGATAAAACAGGATGCAGTAGTTATGAAACACTTAAAAGTACTTTCACATAGGATGTAATCTCACCAACAATGCATGTCATTCAAATAAAGCATGCAAAACAGCAGGCAAGTAATCATAAATTAACATGATTTCCATTCTCTGGTCTAAGCTTGCTTTAAAATGATAAGTACTCTCCAAAAAAATCTATAAAAATTTTCTACAGATGTTATAAAACATGTAGATATTACTTTAATTGTACTCACTTTCTTCAAAGAGAAAAGCTTAAAGCAAAAATAAAATTATCAGCCAAAATAATGATTTAGAATAACAGATTTAAAGTTTTCTGAACCAGAGACAAAAGAGAGTAAAATTTACAGACTACTTACAAGTATTTGAAATGCTGCACTTAAGGTTA